>OY744610.1:32171282-32313782 GCA_963556255.1 Allolobophora icterica | reverse complement strand
CTTAGCTTCTGCTTCTTTTTGAGACCAGTTAGCAGATGCCGTGCTCCGAAAATCTTTCTCATCGCGTGTCTGATTCTCCACAGAGAGGATCTTAGTTTCGTTTGCTTTAGTTTCATTTTCTTTAGTATCGTTTTCTTCCTCGCGCCGTTGCTGTTGCCGTGTCGATGTGTTAGCAGTCTTGGGCTGAAGACATTTCTGAAGATGTTTTTGTGATGCCATGGTCTTTGAGTCTTTCGGAGATCTCATCTGGTCTGACATCAAATGATAGGGTAATTCGTTGAGATTCGAATCAGTTTCTTGGCAAGATTTTATCTTAGATGGAAGCGTCTTTTGAACAATTTCTTGTTTCTTAGCAACATGTGAAAGCTGGCTTGACGTTGTGGTACTCTGGGGCCTTGAATAAGACACTGGACGTGATCTGATCACCTTCGACAGTTCTTTCTTCTTCGCCTGTACAATTGACGTAGACGCGACTTTATTTTTGTCATTTATTCCAACGGAACCCGACCGTGAATTGGTTTGACGTTTCTTTATGAAATCAGAAAAAGTCGACAGAACGGAGGAAGAACTCTGGATGGCATTCGCCTCCATGACCAGTTTGTTCTTCGTGTTATTTGTGACTGAACGAATTTCACAGATTTTTCTGGAAGCAGCGAAATTTTTATTTTCTGATGAACTTTTTGTATGTACATTCATGTGGCTTTCGTTACCAACACTATCTTTCCAGCCACTGTCGTTAGTTTTATGAATCACATAGGACCTCGATGATTCCTCTGGGGTTTCTAAAGAACTATCATTCTCCAAATCAAGCTCTAGAATGTTCCAGTTTGGTGTCATTGGAAAACTTGAAATATCGTGTGCTTCTTGGTTTGACAAGAGACAATCTGAGGTGCAGGTGGTTTTACTTAACCGTTCACTGTACGACTCCGTTGTCTGCCAGTCGCTCTGGTTGGATGAGTTTACATCCCGTAGTACACGGTCTGCGGGAGTAGTAGCAGTCGTATTCTGTGGAGTAGCTTCGTTCCCCTTTGACAAGTGGCTGGGCTCGGGTTGCTTGACAGTAGTCCGGCACTTGATTTCAGTGACTGGCTCAGCAAGGACAGACAGTGCAGTGGATTTGGTCAGCGAACAAGTTTTTGTTGCGCTATTTTGGCCCGAAACTCTCTCTCCTGGAACACTCGAACCTCGCAACGAGAAAATTTCCAGAACAACTGGCTCTCTTGGAGGACCTGCGGGGGTTATCGATGGAATTCCAGTTGCCTTGTCTGGTAGCTGAAGGTTAACACTCGGGCTATTATTGGAGTTTTCCAGCGTACGATGTTGGGTGGACTGGCGCTGATATGAAGGCTGGAGGACCGTGCAGGGGCTGGAGGCACTTACAAGAGATTGGCCCACTCTGTCCAAATCGGACTTTGGCAAACTAGGTGATTTTTGTACGGCTGAGATGCGATTGAGTTTGTTAATGGGTGTGACACTGGAAGGCAAATTAACCTGACCTCGTTGAGACGCAGTCAGATCAGCTTTCAAGAGAAGCTCGCTTTTACATGTTGCCTTGCTTTGCGGTTGTAAGGCTTTGACTTCGCCGACTGACTTCAAGCCGAATGACGATCTATTTCTCGTTGGCTGTGGGATGCGGCAGCCAGCGATGACGTCAGCGATCAAACTTGTAGACCTGGCTTTTGCGGATGTCGTTCGCTTGTTAGGCAAAGCAGTCGAATTATTTACTTCATTTTGGCCTCTTCCGTCTGCTGCCGTTTTCGCCGCAGTCTCCCGCAGCAGCCGCACCTGTTTTCTTGGCCCCGGTATCCGTGTGCTTCTCAACGCATCGACCGCGCTCGTATTCTTCGTTCGCAGGAAACTTCTGGCGTCCGGGTTCTTGAAGGAAACAGACGCCAGCTTCGACTGAGCAGCGGACTTCGAATCCGCCATCTGCCCACGTTCGTTGAAGACGAGTTTCGACCTCGATTCTTTGCTGGGTCTTTCGTCCAGGCGTCTTCTCGATTCGTCGCTTGGCAGATGTGAACGATTTTCACTGGTAGCGACTTCTCGCATATTGGTTGGATTCGGCGTTTAAAACCAACATAGGTCGTTAAGTCCCGCTGAGTGTCACTATAAATGCTAGCGCCATAGTTAAATTGAGACGTCAGAGTTTGTCTTACGTCACCGTACTCGAGATCATCTAGGTTTCCACGTAAAAAAGGAAAACTAATTATGTAAACATGGGCATAGGCTATTGTAAGCGGTTGCTAAGGCAATGATAGAGGTTGTGATGGTGATGACGCTGACGGCTATTATGACGTAGCTGTATTGTTCAGTAGCCAATTTTAGATATGACCTACTTACATTTATCACGTGAATTACTTTGCCTGTCCTACAATTCGCTTCCGCTCTACCCATATATAAACACATCATATCTACCGTTTAGGTTGGCAATATTTCTTCAGCACGCAGAGCATGCCAGGGTGAGAATTGTCGGGGGTTGGGGGTTCAACCCCTCTAGTCTTTCTTAGGACCCCGGGCCACAGTTAAGTCTTCATTGCACACCCACGGGGTTCGTTTCCAACCCCCTCAGTTCTGCTAATATGACTGTATTGTGCATAGGGCCTATATTTAGCATTTTCTTTCACCGTTCACTTTGTGAGTTACTAATAAAGTAATGCTCTGGTTTATTCTGAGATTTGTAATCATGTGAATTGTATAGGCGTTTACTAATAAAATTAGTGATGTAATTGCTTTAAGGAGTTTAAGCTTTCTATTGCATTTATGAATTTTCTCAATTTGCAAATACGGATAAAAAATTCAACTCCACATGAATCAATCTCATCAACGTCTCCCCCCCCCCGTCTTTTTCTACAATTCTCACACCGGATGATACATCTGTAATTTCGGAATAGGTCGAAAAACATAGCTTATAGATACCTTTAAGTACGCTGACTTCTCTGATTTTTATACAAGTTACACAGCATCTGCAATCCTACAATTATATTGCGTTGCCGCGAGTACTCGAGTGCTCGGAAGTACTCACTCCCAAAAGAGAACCGAGTAATTTTTACTACTCAAGTAGGCCTACTAGCGAGATATAAGGTATGTTCTCCAATCGATTATTATTTCTTTCAGCTAGTAAATGCAAATCCAGCTCAAAGTCTCTAGAGATTTGAACGCAGGTCACAATAAATTAAGCGATAATACGGCTACTGGAGAGTTGCGCCTATGAAGAAAAAAATGAGTCAACAGTAAATGAGTCAACTAGATAAGTTTGGGCCATAAATGTACACACTTTCTGTAGCGATCGAATGACCTCAATCCTGCTCATTTCATTTCATTGATTCGAGGAAATCCTTCACGTACCCCCTTCCAGCAAGCCCACCTGGAGCCCACGTAGGACCCATATTCCCATATGAGACACCTATAGATTCTATAGTCCTAATATCCGTGGATATGGTAGCGAGACCGCTGCCCGTTTAAATATAATATTATGTTCCGCGCCTGTTAAGGTTCCTCTGTTCGGCCCGAGCTAACCCGGGATTCAAATCTCTGAAATAAGCGACGACCCCGTAATGCGAACCGACATCCTCACGCATGGGCGGCGATCCCAGGGATCGAGGGCGTCAAGACCCCCACCTTTAACAGTGGGGGACACACTATAGAGTTGTCCCCCAAATTTTGAAGGAACACCAAAAAAAGGTAGGCCTAAACAAATTTTTTTCGCGACCAGATCAGTTCAAAAGTGTCCCGTGTTCCCACCCCATCTGTCAAACAAGATCGCCGCCAGTGTCCTCACGTGCAGAAATGAGTATGGAACGTTCGCCCTAGAGGTTCTAACCGATGTAGCTTATGGAGCCAGTGTAGCGTCCATGGTCCCAGGGCGATCAGGTTGAATTTTGCGTGCAAGCCAAAATTTGCCGTTTAGAGGGATGTGATGTAGGCCTAGGCCTATGTGCAGCTGATGTCGACTTATTGATGCTTTCTGAGGTGAGCTTTAAGTTCACGAATCACGTAGGCTATGGAGGATCTCGATCGATATAAGCAAATCCGGTTGCCGCCTATTTTAATTCTGAAAAAATGAGTTTGTTTTACATTAAAAAAAGGCTACTTCATCATCATTATCATCAGTTCCTGACGCCAGCCATTTGACGGCGATGGGTACGAATAAATGATCTCCATTGTCCTCGGTCATTTGTCAAGTCTATTGCCCCCATTAATGTTAGTCCAAGTTATGTTATGTCCTCAGTTATATTATCTATCCAGCGTAGTCTTGGTCTGCCTTTGTGTCTTTCCCCTGCGAATCTGGCTTGTAGTGCACTGTGTGGGATTCGGTCAACTGGCATTCTCTCTACATGTCCAAACCATCGGAGTCTTCGTTGAACGACTTTGTCGAGTAGAGTTGTTTTGATGCCTAATATGATTGTCTTATGTCATCGTTTCTTATTTTCTGCAATCTTGAAATCCCTGCGATCTTCCTCAGCCAGCTCATTTCTGCTGTAAGAATTCTTTCATCTTAATTGTTTTCGCATTGTCCATACAACCAATTTTCCTATAGGGCCTATGGATCGGAATGATCCATAGGCCCTATAGGAAAATTGATTGTATGGGCCTATCATTGTCTCGTATATTTTTGTCTTGGTTCTCTTTGTTAATTCTTTGCTCCTCCATATCCTGTTCAATTCTTCTTTGTATATCTTTTTGGTTGCTGCCATCAGCGTTTATTGGCCCTCCTAGATAGACGAATTGTTCTACTTGCTCAATAGTCTCTCCTTGGATTGTGATAGTTATTTGTGTCTCTTTGGTCTTTTCAATCACCATTGTTTTAGTTTTCTCTGCGTTGATCATTAGGGCAAATCTTCTACAGGTTTCGTCAATCTGTGTCGTAATCATGTAGTTCTGGCCAGTCTTGTTGTCAAGACCTTAAACCTCAAGACCAAGACCAAGACCTTGAACCTCGAGACCAAGACCAAGACCTTGAACCTCGAGACCAAGACCAAGACTTTGAACCTCAAGACCAAGACCAAGACTTTGAATCTTGAGACCAAGACCAAGACCCAAAAAATCCCATTCAGGCCAAGACTTCTTTTCCTTACACAAAAAATTTGTGGAGTCGATATTTTAAGGAAAACGTGAGTCGTTTATTTTATTCAAGCAAATGAACTTTAAATGCAGACTGCAGAGAATTCCGAATTCGTATTTACAAAAGTCCTTCATACAAACTGTTATTCCAAATGCCTTTTGTATTAAAAAAAACACAATTCGCTCAGAATTTTTGTGAGCCTCATAAAAATTCCACCACGTGAAAAAATACTTTCCATATAGCTAGGTGCTGAAGTCGCTGGCACACACAGTAACTTTTCAAGCACTGGATGTAAATGTACAAATCGTGAGCCTTTTTAATATCCTCCCATGATTTATCAGACCGTCTGGCTTCAGAAACAAGTCTCGACAGGGCTTCCATATACAGCATAACTTAGTTGCTGTCACCACTGGGTTTTCCTGACCAACAAGACTTGCATCCGTCCGTAGGTATTTGTTGTAGGTTATGATGAAAACAGGTTTGATAAGTTTTAAAATTCTTGAGTTTTGTTAAATGACTGTTCATATTGACAGCCGGTCTTGGCCTTGGTCTTGCGAGACCAAGACCAAGACTTTGAACCTCAAGACCAAGACCAAGACCTTGAACCTCAAGACCAAGACCAAGACCAAGACCAAGGCCTTGAACCTCAAGACCAAGACCAAGACTTTTAAAAACGAACTCGAGTGCACTCGAGACCATGACCTCGGTCTCGAGGACAAGTCTGGTTCTGGCTCGCCTCTAGTGAGGAGGCCAATATCGTCAGCGAATCGGAGATTATTCACCAGAAGCGTAGCCAGGAAACAATTTGTGGGTTCCCAATTTCGACGGTGGGTTCCATTGGACATGGTCGCAGCTCAGTATGCCTACGGGGTAAGTTTTGAAAAGTTAAGTAGTTTTGTATTTTGTAACTTATTTGGGGGTTAAACCAGTGAAACCCCTAAATACGCCCATGGTCATTACTAATTATAATGCTATAACGAATAAGCTAATAATTATAATAGACAGAGTAGGTTACTTATTTCAAAATACTCAATAGTGGGGCCCTCGATCCGGTCATACTAGCTTTAACCGTCAGCACAGTAGGCCTATAAATAGGCCTAATTACACAGTGCGTCGACTCGCATTGCTGCCTGTTGACTTGTTTTTGGGGTGACGCCATTTTGAAAATGCAGTCTTAAATTATATAGATTTAAGTTGACATAAACGTTTAAAATAACATTGTTAATTCTAATGTAGTCCTCAATGTTGTTGTAACGTTTAAAAATATTTGATGTGATGGATTCCGGGATATCGACGTGTAAACGTCCCAATTTCAAAATAGCGGTCGGTCACACATTCTGACTGCTGCATCGGCCGGGAGTCGACGTAGTGTGTAATTATTTATACTGTGCCGTCAGCCTTCTCTGGCGCCCCTATTGGCTTCCTTATGCCTTGATATGGAAATCGTGAAAATATTTTAGCCGTGTCTCACTTTCTTTGCCTTTAGGTAGGGTAGGAGTGCTAGGTAACGGAAGCGCTGAGGATTACGAATGCGGCCAAGCAGGCCTACGTCGACTCCCGGCCTCTGCAGCAGTCAGAATGTGTGACCGAGCGCCATTTTGAAGGAGAACGTTTACACGCCGATACACCGGAAACAATCACATCAAATATTATTTAAACGTTACAACAACATTGAGGACTACACGCCAATACACCGGAATCCATCACATAAAATATTTTTAGACGTTACAACAACATTGAGGACTTCATTAGAATTACCAATATCATTTTTAACGTTGATTTCAGTTTAAATCTATAATTCAAAAGCTATGTTTCAAGATGGCGTCACCCCAAAAACTAGTCAACAGGCAGCGATGGGAGTCGACGTACTGTGTAATTATTTATACTGTGGTATTCCAACAAGTAAAACAAAAATATTGATCGGTAGACAGGCCTACTGTGTAATTATTTATACTGTGGGAATAGGCCTACTACTTCCTTTGCTTAGCGTAACATTGTTCATTTTGGACCTACAAGCAAAAAATTTCATATTTGGAATCAGGAATTAATGTAGATTAACGCCTGATATAGCCACACTGTGAGAAATGGAAAAAAAATTTCAGAAAATTTAGCATGGGGTCATTGCAGCTCAACACAACCAATTCTGAGGAAGGTTCCCACTCAACCATATCCAAATTCGCTGAAATTTTAACCACATCTTGCAGAATGTATTGGATGGATAAGCCCAAAATCTTTGTGTAATATTTGAATTACTTTCCAAGATATCGTGGATTTCGTGACCCCACCCCCAAAGGCATTTCGCGAAACTTAAAGATCTCCACTTTTTGAGAATTGATATCTCCAGAACTGTTTGACCAAATTAGATGATTTTATTTTCACATATACAGTTTCTTGCATAGATTACAAAAATGTAATAATTATTATGGTGTGCCCTATTATTTCAGCTATATTAAATGTCAAAAGTGCCTTAATATTCATTTTATATTCAAATTCTGCAATATTCAGCCATCAATATCTCCATATGTACTAGGCACAATGCATTCCATTTTTATATGTATACTGTCTATCTGGCTGGCAATTACTTGGCAAAGTTTGACTTGATTATTTATTCATATCTTCTGGATATAGCCTGTCAAAGTTGACCAAATCTGACAATGGGGCCACAAGAAAAAATATTCACAAAAAGGGTAATAAAAATTTTAAAAAATTATTGCATTTTCTGATAGAGCATAGATCAATTTATAAGTGTTTCAAAAATCCCAATGGGTTTTTTTGTTTTAAGGAGTTGTGTGTCAAAAATGGTCGTTTTTGTGCACTGTGAGTTGCAATCATGTGTAGTATTTGACAGACTCATTACGCAAATATATTAATAACAAAACTCTGAAGCTAATGAAACTCACTTTATTAATATATATGAAACATGACTAAGTAATTCTTATTAAAGCTACAGTTAACATAAGCATTTCTTTATCATAATTAAAGTGAATTTATGAACAAAATTTAGTGTTCCTTGGTGATCTATAACTGTACATAAATTTGATCATTCTGTGGAACTGGTAAACATTTAACAATATCAGATTAAATAATGTAATTTATGCATACAGCTTTATACATTTTGTAGGTTTTCTGTAAATAAGATGAAAATTTTGTTGTTACAGTCTTTTATACTGTTTCATATATATTAATAGTGATTTTGGGCTTTTCCATCCAATACATCCTGCAACATGTGGTTAAAATTTCAGCCAAGTCTGAGATGGTCGAGAGGGAGGCATTGGTTGAGTTGAGCTGGAATGACCCATCGGATTATAGTCATTGTAACATCTTTATTTGCTGGCAGTTTATATTTAATTACAAATAATGGATATTCATACAATACAATAATATATCAATCTTTTATTCACCAAAATATATGGTAGCACAGAAACAAACGATACAGCATTCTCTGGACAGTAAACCTGCCAGTACAATACTAATTAAACATGTTACACAGAGTCTACATTTCTTTAATACAAATCATACTGTGCTTAGGAGATCACACACAAAATTTACAACCATGTTCCCGTAATTATTCTCTTCGAATGTCCTGTTTTTCTTAACATCCAGCAATCCTTAATTTTAGGTTCCTGGTAAAGTGCAGTATGTCCTCAACACTGCAGTGGCTGACCTTGAAGATCTTACCAATGCATTGCTGTAGGTTTAGTCTAGTAATCCTTCAAGCAATAATGATTTGCAATAGGCACTGACAAGATGCAGTGAATTTGCAACATTTACTATACAAAGAGTTGAAAGATTGTACAACTTGACTCTCATTTCATGCACACTAACTTTATATGACTTGGCAGAACAAGAGAACAATCAAAGTATTTGGACACTAGTTAGACTAATCATTGTACATGCAGTATGAAAAGAAGGGCTAATCCCTGAGAGGTCAGAGAGAGATGCCAACATTAGAACAAGTTGTCAGCACATACATAATGCATCCCAAAAATAGCTCCCCAATCCAACATTGATGGTTGGACCTACTCAATTTCACTATAATGTCATTCACATATACAGCAAAATGTATTGGTGAGAGGACCCACCCTTCCCAAATACAATAATATAATACAATAAATAAATTCAATAGTAAAATACAACTAAGATTTTTAGCACGCTTTAACAAGACAAGTCTTGCACAAGAGTGCATTGTACCGCATTCCTAGTCATAGTGCAATGTGAATAGATGAGTTTATAATTTTGATTTAAATTGAGCAACAGATATGCAATGACGGACTGAAGTTTTAAAACTGTTCCATTCTACGGGTCCTGAGACCAAGAAGGCATGATTACCAAACTTCTGATTGGTGTGAAGTGTACGGTAAAATCCCCTTGCTTGGCCAATCGAACTAGGAAATTCAGTTTGTCAACAATTTAATTCTGACCAACTTGTCTGTCCCCCAGTTCTCAAGAGTAATCCTCACTCTGAAACAGTCAAATCTTCTTTTCATGGAACTGCTATTTCTCTGATGCAGTTTCCAAAGTCTGCTGATAATGCCAAGGTTGATTACAAGTGTATTCAGTCATCCATTTGAATCTGCTTCAATTTGTCATCTGACATTGTGTTCTACCATGCAAAGTCAGATCCAATTATTCTGTTTGGCGAACACAATATGCCCATACAGTAATGGCTGCTGCTCTATATATCTGCCAGAGGCACTGCTACTCACAATATTGCAGTGGAGTCATCTCATATTTGTCCTTCATCTCAAAACTTGTCGAACATGTCATTCACAAACAACTATCCGACTATATTGAATCACGTCATCTGCGTCCACCCACAAAATCTGGTTTTCGTCGCCATCACTCTACGGAAACCGTGGTCATTAAACAACAACAACGACACTGTCCTGGCCCTTGCTTTTGGTGTCCTCACAGCTCTACTACTGTTGGATTTTTTCGCTGCCTTTGAGCAGGTCATTCCATTCTTCTTAACATCCTTCAAGCATAATTCTAACAAGAAATCAACACGAACTTATATTACAAACAGAACTAAATGATTTCATTTAAAACAGTAGAAGAACAATCTTATATATTCCAAGAAATAACCATTTCTTAAGATGTTTGCATATATTATAATTTTAGAGGAAATTAAAGTACTTGTTACTTACTAATTTAGCGAATTGCAATATGAGATAAAGCCGGTAGCTAGCGGCGCTCTATTGGAGCGAAGTCAGTGGCGACCATATTGTTTATATACACAGGTACTCAGTTTCGCATTTACCCGGTGCTGTATACACGAGTCAGGTGCTGTACTTTTTCAGTTACTTTGGGATTCTAATGCGGTTTTCTCTATGTCCTATGCTGTCAATATTCACACACTGTGATTTTAATGTTAGCACATGGCCAGGGGCGGATCCAGAAGGTCTGTCAGCGGGAGCCAAAAAAATTACATACCTACCATCTCCCAAAAAAAGTTGATGACCTATTCTTTTTTTTAGTCATTAACCTTTTTACTGTCTTCAGTCTACATGACCCACGTCCTGTGTACATTTGACTCATCCACGCCTACGGGGGGGGCACGCCTGTGTAAGCATCATAAAACGCCCATAAAACGCCTGTGTAAATAAAGAAAAACTTCATATGGGGGGCATGGCCGGATTGTCCCCCCTGGATCCGCCCCTGCGCATGGCTACCTTAGCAACCAATCCTTTCGTATATGGACCATGCTGCAAGTTAACAAACTATGAATAACGTCGTGACTATGCAAATTTCCCCGTACCCAAATTTCAAGTATAGTTACCTAATTGGAACCGATTCGCGTTAAGAACAACTGAAACGTTTCTTTAAAATAAAAAAATTACTTTCAAAACAAAATTGGCATCCGTGCAATAAATCAACACAGGCGGGTAACCACGCCGGAAGTTTATCAAAGACGTGCAAATATCGCCGGGAATTAGCCCAACTGTTCTACAGAAGTTCATACAAAAATGATTTAAAATAATTCTTTCTAGTAATATCTCACAGTGTGGCGATATCAGGTGTTTTAAAACATAAAATCGACTATCCATACAAAATACTTCATGCTTGTAGGTGCTTTCTGAACGGTGCAGGCGATTATTAACGCGTAGCATTGGAAGAAGCCCAACTGTTCTACAGAAGTTCATACAAAAATGAATTAAAATAATTCTTTATAGTAATATCTCGCAGTGTGGCTATATCAGGTGTTTTAAAACATAAAATCGACTATCTATACAAAAAATTTCATGCTTGTAGGTGCTTTCCGAACAATGCAGTCGATTATTAACGCTTAGCGGGGGAAGTATACTCACGACGAGTTAATTTGAATCATAGCTTTTTTATATCTATGCTTGGAATAGCCCAGGAATCTAGGAATTATTGGTCCTTGTTATTGATCTGCAAATTTTACGGCGATTTTAGCGACATATTACGACGGTTACAAAAAGAGCACCGATATTTGTAGTTGTTTTGTAGTCGATAATTCAGGGTTTTGTTTGTTTAGTTTGTTTTTTATCAACTGAATCAGATTTACGTATCGCGGAGGTTTTACAGTATTCATCAGCTGTGCGCATTCGGTTTCCTCCGATTTACAGAGCATGATTTTCTTTTATCTTTTGCATCGCTGGTACGTTGAGGTTTTTCATTAGTTAGGCTGATCTAATCATCTGATAGCCAGTGAGATCATACAACTGTGCTTTAAGGATATGTAGTTGTTATCACGGATTTGTATAGAAACTCTTCAAGATTGACTCCTAGGATATTATGGTTGTAAGTTAGTGGAATTTCCGACAACTGAGGCTCATGTTTTAGTAACTTATCGGTTCGAAATGATGCGTGGATTGTTTGTCGCGTCAGTAGTAAAACCTATCGCTTGTTAAACTGCTATTGAGTGTTTTACGTGCAGCGTGTAGAACATTGTCACGTCTGGGAATAGATCACGTGCCCGCTGGTTCGCTGTATACGTTGTTAACAGAAAACTCAGCTGTACCTCTGGATTTACATCAAATATGATTGAAAAAATTATTTCACTGCAGAGCATGTGAAGGGGTGCGGCCCGAATCCCCGAAACCCGAATCCCCGAAACGGATTTCGGCCGAATGCCCGAAATCGATTTTCCAAGTTCGACCCGAATTCCCGAAAATTAAAAAGATAACGTTTGTGTGGAGGAATATGGAGTTTTCTCGAAAGTCAATGTATACACAACGGGATGTTATGTTTATTACATGGTGGAAAACATGGAGGTGTTGCTATACGTTCGATTACTATCGGTAAAGAACTGACAATCGGACACTAACAAGCCTATTTAGAACGCATACATAAGCTGTACTTAAATATTTAGTGACAATCGGACACTAACAAGCCTTGAATAGGCAACATATCGATATACATAAAGGCCACGCTAGGTCTAGGGAGTTCGGCCGCTTTCCATTGTTTTCGGGAGTTCGGCCGCTTTCTATAAAACTGTTTTCGGGAAATCGGGCGTTTGTGTACTTTCAGCGTTTTCGGGGATTCGGGTTTCGGGGATTCGGGCTGACCCCATGTGAAGATAGGTTCTTCGTAGCCGCACTGTATGCCAGTCATTCTGTGCCAAAGTGTATAAATATACATTTGCACGTTTTGTAGCAATCGTATGGCTTTGACACTGCTTATGTTTTAATAAGTAGTATAACGTAAAGGCTGTTGCACTGTAACCTGCTATCTAATTGTGATATCTGTGATTTTGTGATTTCATACCAGACAATTTACGTTTTGCGTCGCATTGATATCCACTGTTTCTAGGCAATTCAAAACCTGAAAATGCCTGAATTGAACTGCCAAGCGTGCACTTATACAACTGTTGAACATTGATTGCCTTGGCTGAGCAGCAGCGAGTTCCTGCTGGTGTTAGGTGGGCTGGTAGTAGTACGGAAATGCACAATTATAATTTATTTCAGCGACTGTTGCCCCGTGTTTAGGTAGTTTTATGCAGCTGATGCATGCTGCTACATAACACTGTGTCTCGCGTGTTAAATGGGTATTGTTGGTAGCCATGGTGTGACCTCTCTTTAAGCGGATTCCAGTGTAAATGGGCCGCGCATAAATCGCTCTCAACTGCACTTGATATTGAATTATTGCATACACTGAACTTATTTAACATAGACAAACACTAGATCTTTAAACTATATCATTTGCTTTAATTCTTGAAAATTTCTAAAGAGCATATGTTTCAACGATGCATTGTGGAAAGTGTAGAAAGCATTTATAACAACGAAATGCATGGCATCTGAACTCCTGTAGATATTTGGGAAATAAGCATTTACTTTCACCAAATTGTGTAAGTTTCAACTTGCAAAATTTACTGATGTTATTCGTGGATGCTAAAATGTGGCAGGTGCACATTGAAAATAATTTGGACACTGCTGTTTTGTTTGTTGTTTTAACAGATCCTGTCAGTTCCTATTGAATTGTCTCAGGATTGAGTTGTCATATGCGTAGTTATATCATCAGAGACAAATGGCTGTTCAACAAGCTTTCGTGGAAGAAATAGATTCCAACGAGCTAGAATTTCTGGAGGTTTGCGTTTACTTTTCAGTTATGATAATAAATACTTGAACACTGTTCTTTTCTGCTGGAGTTGAGTTGGGAGTGCCTCTGCCTAGTAGTTATCTTGGAGAGGTGCTGTATAAATTCTGTGAATGAATAATGATATTCGTGTTTATTCGAAAAGCTCACTGACAAACTACAGTAAGTTGCATCGAACCATTGAAACATATGATCCAGTACAATTATCAAGATCTCATTGAACATATGCCTTGGCAGTCTGTTAGGTGCCCGCTTATTTTAGAGCTGCCCCCTAAGGAATGGAAGGCTGAGTTAACCTATAGGTAGCTTGCAGGTATCGAACCGCATTTTTCAAGATCTTATAATGTTCTTTGAGCAAGAGTATTACCATTCATCTATCCCCCTCCTCAATGAATGAAAAGAATAAATGAAAGAGTTGCAAATATGCTATTACTTAATCACTTGCTTGAAATGTTTCAAACTCATTGACATGATGCAGAAGATTACTGTTAATAATTACAAAAATAGTGAAGGTGAAGAAGATTGTATAAATTTTGTATGTACATTTTTGTAATTGTAATCATATATTTATATGGCACAACTTCTACCGAAACTCGTCAGTGCCTGTGCATCTGTCTCTCTGCAGCTGTCTGTATGCCTATTTATCTGTCTGTGTTTGTTTGTCTGTCCATTTGTTTACTATTAATTATCTGTCTGTAGAGTGCCTTTATAAACTTCTCAAAGAACTGGTTATATGTAATTTGTGGTGGTGATAATAATGAATGGATGGTGATGGTGGCAATAATACTAACGGTGGCAGTGAGTTGTAGCAGTTGGAGATGTTTGTCTGTTTTATCATATTTAATGTTTCTTCATGTTGAATGTCTTGCAGATTGTCGGTCGAGGTGCCTTCGGTGTCGTGAGTCGAGCACGGTGGCGAAGCATTGATGTTGCTGTTAAATTGATTGAAACAGAGTCAGAGAAGAAGGCTTTTATCACAGAATTGAAGCAGTTGTCTCGTGTAAACCATATCAACATCGTAAAGCTCTATGGTGCATGTACGAAGCAGCCTGTAAGTTTCTTATGTCATTATTTAATTATTGCTGTTATTAGACAACAGTTTATGTCAAGGTTGGGTGGGAAAGTGTAGGGAGTGCAGGATAGTGTAGGAGTGTGCGGAATATTTATGTAAAAAAGCGGATGCAGTGTAGTGTAGTGGTTGGCATGTTGGACTGTCAATTGAGAGGTCAGGTATTCAAATCCCTGCCAGGGCAGAAATTTGGTTCACGATTTCTGCTCCACCTGCACCCCCTAGCCAACAGCTATAATGAGTACTTTGACTGTACAATGTTGGTAGAAAGATGAGACGACGAGGGAGAGGAATGGCAACCCGCCATCATATGCCAAGGTTAAGAAAATGAAGTCGCTAAGATTTCACACCCGTGGATGCCTCAGGGCTAGCTTATAGGATTGCTGTCCTTCTTTATGTCAAGACACATGGCCAGTAAAGTAATGCTTATAAGTGCTTTTGCCTTTTGTTATACTTTTAAGTTCATCGGCATTACCAGCACAAGTTTTGATCTGATTATGATAAGCAAAGTCACGTGAATTTGTGCTGGGTTTAATGAAGGGGTCGACAGTATTTTGTGTGGGTGTTTTGATTTGTAGGTGTGTCTTGTGATGGAATATGCTGAAGGTGGCTCCCTCTACAATGGTCAGTTCTTTGGAATTTTTATTTTCATAAGGCCTAATCATAGTCATGAACTTCAAATTTCAAAGCGCTACTCTAAAGCTAAGCGCATCTACTCATAGTGTCATATTGATATACCATTTATGCAGTTTTATGTTGTATTATTTTAATTATTGTTTAATTATGGTTATAGTTTGGTTTAGTTTATTTCTCACCTGAAACCTTCTGAACTCCAACTGGCATGTATATTACGTTACGAAAGTTGTTTAACCTCCTTGGTGTAAACCCAAGTAATGACTGGCCTGGAATTCTATGTGTTACTTGGTCCTATCGAAAACTCAATGAACGACAAGGGTACTTGCTATTATTGTCATGATTGCACGTCAGCCCTCTGTGTTGGTGACCTTTTGAAGACGTATCGCACAAGGACGTTTACTGAAGTGTGCAGAGATATTTTCTATGCAGACTGGTGTATTAATATGAGTTTCTTCATTTACAAATATAATAAATAATAAGTATATTTGTGTATGTACTTTACATACATATAAGTAAGTTAGTAAGTAAGTATGTATATGCATGTCTTCTGACTTGCATGCATGCAGGTATTTTCATACATGTGTGCATTAGGGTGATTCACGCCGCCATGGGAAAAAAATTTTTTTTCCTGATTTTATGACATAGTAGATTATTTTGTTCCTTTGGTTGTTCTGAACAATACAGCAAAATTTTACTGTAATCTATCAATGTTTACTGGTTGCTCAACGACCTCATATTCGAGATATGGTTCCCATGGAGAAAGCAATGTATTTGCCATTAATGAGACCCTCGAATGCAATGATCTAATTAAATTGGGACAAAATCTTGGGATGCATCGTTTCAGACAGCTATATGCATATCATAAGGTCATATGGATGGCTAAGGTTAGTTATTGCTTCAAGAATTATCTTTTTAGAGATCAATTTCAAATGAGCCTCTTGGAAAAGAAATACCATTGAATTCTGTTTATTTGCAAGTCAAAATATATGTGAGAGCATGGATAGCTTGTTCGGTGGCATCTGATGCACCAATTAATGACTTCCAGTTGTATAAACAGATCAGGCAGTATACATCAATTAACAAAGTTGTGTCTGAGGATGCCAAAAAAATACAATCATCTGTGGTAAATAGGACCTGAACTGGTCTCTTTGGCTTTCTTTCTGACAAAGCATCATTGGACTTGAATGCAACATTATTGCTGGCTTGCGTCAACATGGCAAAAACTAAAGAGTCAGAGGCATTAAAATAGATCCTTGTATGGGTCTACGCAACGAAGAGCTGAATGAGCTTGTTAATCCATCTTCAGTCTGTACCATGTGTTCTCTTGGCTTTGATACAGACTTCATCATGTCTAATTATCCAGAAACTTGGAGCTCATCTGTGATATTTCAACAGATCGAAACTGCCATGGTTAGTGTGTGGTCAATGATGCTCTGAGTGCTCCATTGCTCTGATATCACATTTCAATGAGTCTGTAACCAAGAATTAAAATGAGATGCAAAAATTGATGCAGGTGGTTGAAGATCACTGACGCCGTGTGCCAGAGTCTGGCAAATCTACTTGGAAAAGCTGCAGTTCGCGCTAACAGCTGGAACACTGATTTACGATTGACTAATAAACACTTCCTGGTTGATTGTTAGATTTTTTAGTTAACAGATATTGTGAATTTCTATTTTCTAATGGATACTTTGAGTTATTAATGAATCTACTATTCATGCTATTCAATTTTATTCTGTGTGCGATATATCCATCATCTTAATATGTAACTTGAGAATACTATTGTATGGGAACTTTTGTGCTCACTGAGCAACCTCTAAAATGTATTTTGATACTGAAATTTTTTATACAGACTTTAATCTGAACCCAAAAGGAACAAAATAAACAACTATGCACATTAACTTTCCAAAAATATTTTTTTTGAATCACCCTAGTGTGCATCCATGACACTGCTTGTATAAAGAGTATGCGCATATACATTTATGTATATGAGATGAATGCATGCATGAATACTCATATACAGCTTGCATTCATTATTCTGCATGCAGAGTACACATTGTATGTGCAATAATGCTCACTTGCATCTCTATTAAGTTAAAATGCCCATACATACATTCATGTATGCATGCACAAATACATACACTAGCAATACGTATATAAATATAACAGTTTCAGCATGTTTTACTGAGTGGAAATATAATGTTAAGGAGGTTAGACTCTTGATTTTTTATTAATTTACTTGGAAAATTTTTGTGACACCTGCAATGGTCTCATAAGAATCATATAATGACTTTGCTGGTATTATTTTTAGTTTTACATGGATCTGCCTCTTATCCAAGCTACACAGCGGGTCATGCAATGAGTTGGTGTCTCCAGTGTGCTCGTGGGGTTGAATATCTACACAGCATGAAACCAAAGCCTCTTGTTCATCGAGATTTAAAACCTCCAAAGTTAGTAAACAACATGATAATGTTGCTAGCAGTTGACGTTGGACTAATATTTTTATATAAACAATAACAGGATTGTTTCTATGAGAACATTCCTGGTTGCTTCTTCACTTAGCTTATCTTACCGTACTTGGGTAGTAACCTTAAAAGTGTCTGATGGTGTAAGGATATGCAAAGTCATCTATCAAAAATATCCTTGGTGTTAATGCTTTTCTGCCACCTGAATAGTATTGTCCTTTTATGCCATGACTAGTTAAGAGGCTTTGAGAGATTCTTCAAAATCACTGTACAAGTAGCAATACTCAGACTCACGTACATATGTGGGTTATATACATGTATACATATATATACATACATATGTACATATATATGTGTATGATTGTAGTAGAAGTGCTGCCAAGAACAGGAGCAGTGTGAACTTCTATTGAGTGAGTGAACTAATTAAGCTATTAATGAGTTGAATGGGAATGTCTCTGTTCTTAGTCTGTTGCTGATCGCTCGTGGTACAGTTCTCAAGATTTGTGATTTCGGAACGGCCTGTGATGCGCACACTCATATGACTAACAACAAGGGTAGTGCGGCTTGGATGGCACCAGAAGTATTCGAGGGTACGTGTATATAGAAATATTTCTATGGCATGTAATGTAATGTAGCAAAACATTTATATAGCACCTTTCAAGCGCCTCCAAAAAGCACTTCAAGGTCTTAAGAACCTATCACAGGCTAAGCTGTTAAATGTGCAAATTGACGTAGTAGTGTTAAATCAGAGGATGAAATCAATCGAGAGGTTGCGCTTGGAGGATGCTTGGCAAAGTTCTTGCACCACTGCAGGTGCAGCAGAGTTAGGCAAGTTTAAACCCAGTTAGTACTTGAATGGAACAGCTCTTGGTGCTTACTCAACCCTCCAACATTTCAGGTTTGGTAAATGAGTATGTTTGAGGGTTTAGGAGGAGGGTTTAAATAAGAGATGCTTTTGTTTGTGCTTCAGGCAAATGATCCCTTGACCTGACCCCCTTGACCTTGACACTGTGCTTCTTTAGGGTTTTCGCTCAGACATTTGAACAAATGTGTTGCCTCTAGTTTTTACCTCCATGGAATTTGCTGCTTGGTATAATGAAATGCTCATGGACAGCAACACCTTTCTTCAATAAAGTAAGTAAGTAAGTAAGTATATTCCTCATACCACGTGCAAACACACTGTGGTTAACAAGGTTATACAAATGGATGCATATGAAACTGAAAAAAATGATAGCATACAGAAAAATAGACTTAATTTTGGTCAAGTGTTCAAATAATCTCTTGAAAGTGCTGCAATGTTAATGCTTAAGATTTCTTTTTACTATGATTTCAGGAAGTAACTATAGCGAGAAATGTGATGTCTTCAGTTGGGGAATTATTTTCTGGGAAGTGATTACACGTCGGAAACCATTCGATGAAATTGGCGGACCTGCGTTTAGGATCATGTGGGCTGTTCACAACGGTCAGATAGCAATCGCATTGCTGTGTCTTAAAAAAATGCATATTATTATGATTTTAGCATTTTCAGTTTTAAGTTTTAAATTGGCCTAAAAAAGGTGAGAGTGTTTGAGTTGATGGCATTGCTCAACCAACACCCAAAGTTGTACGAGGTCTTGTATCTATTTCTTCCTAAAACAGCTTATATCCCACATAGGGGCCCTCCACATATTACGTACGCAATGAGGGGGAGGGAGGTCGGATTTAGGCGATTTTGTGTACGGGTGCGAAAGGGGGGGAGGGGGACAAAATGTGTACATACGCAAAATAAATTTCTAATTATGACGTCCACATTAGCCTATTTATAACTCTGTATTGTCTTATAGTCGTTCGATGGCATTTTATTACATTATATAAAAGCCATGTACAGTTATTCTGTGCTGTGAACGAGGCACCTATAATTTGTCTATATTGGCCTTCACTCATCCTTCAATCTGGCCTTAAGTGCAGACAGTCGCTGCCTGGAGCTGTCGAGACACTTTATGCAGCTGGTCTTCGGGGGGTGCGTCAAGTGTACGTACTAGGGCTGTACCGAATAGTGATTATCACTATTCGGGCCGAATACGAATAATTGGACCAACTATTCGGCAGAATACGAATACGAATAGTGTACAAAATAGGTCCACTGACAATATTCAAAATTTCAAATGTAAGCACAAGTTTCAGTTCAGTAAATTTAATGCATAAACTAAAAGTAAACAGTTATCTACTTGTAATTTTTGCATTCTTCTGCCAGTCTGTGTAAACTAGAAATTGTCACTTACTAAGCGTTCACTCCACTCGCTATAACAGCCGCATATGCAGAAACAGATGTCACGTGACCACTATTCGTATTCGGTCCGACCGCTACTATTCGGCCGAATACCGAATAGCTATTTGGCTCACTATTCGGCCCCGAAGCGAATACGAAGCGAATATTCGGTACAGCCCTAGTACGTACACAGGGGGGTGGGGGGTGGAAGAAAGTACGCTTGCGAACAGGGGGGAGGGGGGTCCAATTTTCCCGGATTTTTGCGTACATAATATATGGATGACCCCATACCTTGACTAATTTTGGGACATGGTACCTGATTGGTTAGAGCGTTCGCCTTGTGACACAGAGAGTGTGAGTTTGAAACTCTCCTGAGACAGGTACTGTGTAGGGACCTTGAGCAAGTCCTGAACTCACACTTGATTAGCACCGGTGATGCTTGATCTTTAGACAGTGGTGCTTAATAAATGCAGAAATAATAGTAATAAATAATTTTTATTTACAGTGGTTGGTAGATCTAGGATGTGCCTTTCTTTGCTTGCCAGTTTTTAATGTTTTGTAGCTGTAATTAAAAGATTGGTGTTAACAAAGATCTGCACAGCTTAAGAATATTAGCACAAGACTGGGGACTTTGGAAAAAGTGATGACTCATGCATTGGACACCTACGGGCCTTTGACCCATTGGTCCTGATGATGATGATGAGCTGTAATTATACTCACAAATTTATGTAGTGCCTTTTCAATAGAAACTTCTCAGATATGTGCTTTTGATTAGCAACACAAAACCGTGATGAAGCAGAATGGTTTTCATGCACTTATGGACAAGAGAAAAGGGTGTTCAAGGTCTTGTGCGTCTCTCGAATCGATGATGCCTTATCAGGGATCGTGTGTATTTTATGAATAGGATTTCGGGTGCAACAGGAGGTGTTTTACTAAATGTTTCATGGTGAACCATTGGAATCGATTGTTGCTTTAGGTACACGGCCACCTCTGATCAAAGACTGTCCAAAGCCAATTGAGATTCTGATGACAAAGTGGGTTCGATGCTTGATACTTTAAAAATAAATTAAATCTCTTCTTTACGAGGAAGTTCAGTTCTCTTTCTACTGGATATAACAGAGTATTTTTCTGCAAATTTAACAGTACAGTAATTGGCAAGAATAAAAAGTTTTCAATAAGTTTTTAACTAGTGGCCAAATTTTAGCGTTCTTTTAGAGATGCTGATTAAGATCTTGGTACTGTAGCTTTCTGTAAACGAAACGTTGTGTTTAGTTTTTTCTTTCGTATTTAATATTTTCATTGGATAATTTTGTTTTATTAGGTGTTGGTCTTCCAATCCATTTGAACGGCCTTCGATGGCTGAAGTTGTTCGTATCATGTCACATCTGTTTCAGGTAACTGCATAACATAAAACTTTGGAGAGGCTCTTAAAATGTGTTCTTTAAAAGCCCATGTACATACATACATGTACACACATGTACATGCATACATACATACTTACATACATAAATACATGCACATGTATACATACATATGCTTATACATGCATACATACATAAATGCGTGCATACCTAGTGGTAACATGATTAGCACTAAAGAAGTATGAAGGAATAAACAGAGCTGCTAATTTCTGTATATTATATAAGAATTGGTTGAAACTGACAACATATTGATTGATGGCTTGGATTTTATTACTCCAACAAAAAGAAGTTTATGATTGTTTTAAAATTGTAAACTTTTGGACGGATAATCATTTTCTGTAATCTTACTTTAAAATATATTAGAGAAGTTTGTTCAAAATAATGATCATTGTATATGTCTGTCTGTATTGAAAATTGTGCGGCTGTTGTTTTCTGCTGTGGTGTGTAGTTTATTTCAAGAAGTATGTTTTGTGTTAAGAGTTCATGTTGACTCGTGTCTGTTGTTAGTTCTTCAGTGGAGCTGATGAACCTCTTCAGTACCCAACAACTGATCAGAATCAGAGTAAGTCCAATGATCACAAGCATTCAGATTTATTTTAAATCAAGAAACTGGCATGATTCTTTATCAGCAGAAGAGCAACAGTGTGTTCTTGTGAATCGTAAAACTTGATGACATCCCAGGATTATGGAGGATGAATTTGGCTGCTATGTAAAGGGACAATTTTTCCTTTCTTAAGTCCATGGATTCACTGCATGTTGGTGTTGATTGCATTCTTCCACTTGTTTGACCAACCGAGTGTCATCCATCCTACGTATAAATCGTCATCATCATCATCATCACTGTTCATCCACTGCACACTTCACTTGTTGAGAAAAACTTCTTTCTTTCCTAAAAATCCTTCAGCTCACTGTCTGTTGGTTTCAATTGCATGCCTACCAGCTGTTGTCCATCGAACAATTATCATCCTCATCTTCATTGTCTGTCTACTGCACACTTCATCATTCCCCTCCAGACGTTTTTGCCATATGGTTGAAAAACAAAATAAATAATTGCTATATGATATTCTGCTTTACTAGTTTAGGTGTTTGTCTTTTTTACAGTATTTTTCTGTTCTGGCTCTTTTTATGCTTCATAGCCAGTTGGACTAATACAGGACAGTCATCTGTTATATCCCAACATTACAGTTTATTGTCGTCTGCTGGTTGTACTGGGAACAATAAAGGAATGGTTATGGTTAACAGTCATCTTGAAAGGATTTATTGTGCATTTGTTTAGCACCAAAGCTGAGCGATACACCGATGTCAACGTACGACAATCCACAGTTCACTGGTGCCAGTCAGACGCGTGATACACGCAGCAGTACGATGCAAGGGACAATTCATCAGGCGGTGCATCCGTTTGGTACACCGGTGTTGAAAACAGCGTCACCAATGCAACCTAGGAACCCTGCCTCTGCTGAGGTAGTCATCTTCTGATCTGGTTGTTAATCCTTTGTGTAACTGGGATTCTTGAACTGGAAGCAAGACTAGAATGACATAATGAAATTTTAAACTGTTCCATTCCAGAATTGCAGAACGGGAATGAGATAAGTGCTAATTTTCTGAACTTTGCCTCTCTGATATTGAGACTAGAATGGGTTGACTAATCTGACTTTGTAATATGTGATATTGAGGTCAGAATGGGAAAAACTTATATGAACATTTCCTATCTGGTATTTTTGTCATAAATGGCCAGTTACCTCATCTTGCCTATTAATAAAATGTTTTTTGTAATTGTATTTATTGTAATTATGACAATTTATATAGTATTGTTGGTAGCAAGCTACTTGTAGGATGCTTCACACACACACACACACACACACACACACACACACACACACACATGCGCGCACACTTTGTTACCAAATTTTTTTATTACATTCATGACAATTTGTTTGGCTAAGGACAAAAACTGGACAAGTAATTTACATTACATTTTCCATCAATATTTACGGAAGAATTGTTTGACACAGGACAACAGTGGGACCAGTGCACCAGCTTCTCTTCAGGCCAGTCGGGAGAATCTATTGGATCATCAGAGGCCGAGTCTGAATGCAGCTCTGAATGACCAGACAAAACGTTACTCGGCTGATCTCTCAAATTTACGTGCAGTCGAGCAGTTCCCGGCAAACCCTGTTAGTTCTGAAGTCGATTTGTCTGCCAAACCAATTCCTCCAGGTATAGTTTTTCTTCTAGACCCCACCCTGCACTGCTTCAGGAAAGTACAGTTCCGAAAACATAGTGAATATCTAGTGTTCAGACACAAAAACTGACTGAACAGCATTTATAAATAATATCAGTAAAAACTTCTTTTGAGAAAAAACATCTGAAAAAAGAATTTTTAACTATTATAACATGTAAGTTTTATTCAGGATTATATAATCAGCATTTAAAGTAATGTAGCAACAGATCTGTTAAATTTTTATTATAATTTTCAAAATGACAAAACCATTAAGCATGATTTGTGTTGTGGTTTGTGTGTGAGGATAAGTCAGGAATTGAAGAGTTGATGGGTTGTGCTAACAGCATGCAGTATGGTCCCTGCTGTTCTAACTGCTTTCTAACTGCATGAAATGTGCCAGTTGCAAAGTTACTTTAAATGCTTTGGCAAATTGCTGTTACTGTTGAATGCTAATAGATCCAAGTCGGAATATTCCTGCTTGTACATAAGCAACAATTGTCACAGACTTCCGCTTTGTATATGCAAAAGTCTTATATTTGAGCATCTGAATGGTTGTTGCATTTGACAATGCTTGAAATTTTCTTTGCTTTGCAAGTGCTCAGCGTTCAGAGGTTGTGCAAATCTTGGTATGCACAGGTTTGTTGTTTCTTTGATGAGGCATATGTTTCCTGTGCCCTTGAGAGATGCTGTATTCAGTTACATTTTGTTCTTCATCTGATGGACATAACCGCCTTGAGTGTTGCGTCTTCTGATCTGCTTCTAAACAGTTTCAGAGGTCGTTAGTACTTTGGCTCAGCTAACTGCTTACTGGGACAGATTACTAAACATGGATTGTTTCGCTCTTCTTTGGATCGGCTCTGCTATTTGGTGTTGGTGTTATCTGATTCCACCTTCTGCAAAAAACTAACAATCAAATTATTTGATTCCACCTTCTGCAAAAAACTAACAATCAAACCATTTTGTTGCCTTTCACTGCTGTCATGGGGTCAACCTTTTCCCACTACACCATTTTCGTGTGTTATGCAAGTTCGTTGCCACTGTATCCATTAATTGAGAGTTCCTGCATATTAGGATACAGGAGAACTTGCAGTGTAGATCACGAGGCAATAGAGAGTTTTCATTTGTTTCCTAAATCTGCAAGAGTAAGTAATTCTGGTTTGCTTGGTAAGAGTGACAAACGTCATTGGATGACGTTAGTTAATGTGTGTTGCAGAATTTGCATGCATTTGAAGCGTGCTGACTTGTGCATTTGAATGGTTGTTGCATGGACATGCTGTGTTTCTTTAGTTCGTAGGCATCGTAGAACGGGATCCCATGGTACACCAGTTGTACCTGAACGTCCTCCTGCGGCTGTGCTCGGTTGGTATCTCGTCGCCTTAGATGCTTTTTCATTCGCAGAGAATAAAATGGTGTTGATGTGGTAGGCAGTGAAAATTCCATTGAACTTGGCAGTACAAGATTTGCAACAAAATGTTTTAACATTCCTAGTATTTTGCTTTAACGTTAATGCCTTTGTGAAGTCTTTAAAGACTCTGTATTCGTGTCTTGATACATGCATTCGTTTAAATACATAATTAATGTTGACTAAAAACTGGGGGGCAAGCCTTGTTTAAGCTTGTAGCTATTTTACTGGCTCCTGTTTCGCTATTCCTATGAGTTTATAGCTGTTGCTGCTGTGATCTCTTCCAAAGTCAAATGAGAATATTATTTTACTCATACTGGTGCATTATCTGAAGTTCTGTGGAATGCTTGAGCTGTCGAATGCAGTGAATAATAATCATAAACATGTTCAGATCCAACTATGCATAGATTGTCTATAGTGGTAGTGTGCCAGCAGCAATGGCATCAGTCGCATGCTGATGGAGTTATCAGTTATGTGTTGTTGCCAAGGGACACTGCTAGCCAGGCCTCAGTCTAAGATCAGTGCTTCTGATGAGATTCTTTTAAGTGGTGCTGGTGCTATATAAATGCAGTTATGGTTACAATCAGTTATTTTATCCAGACATATAAGAAGCCTGCTAAAAGCCTGTCGAAAGAGCTCCCATCAGCCTAACTTATGTAGCAACTGCATAAAAATGAAAGGTCATCTGCATGCGAATGATGCATGGAAAGCAGTCGAGTAGAAAGACAATGCATTATTGCACTATCTTCACTTTCTGAAGCTGTAATTCATTTGTTCGAAATACACAACATCTGATTAAGTAGTACTGATTTTGTTAAGCTTTATCACTTATAAAGGCATGTCTCAAATAGTGCATTAAATTTATTTAAGTTGCCAAAGCATGATAATTAACAGAGCCTGTTTAAGAGTAACTTTTCAAAATGACATGGTAATGTATGCGCTGGCTTTGAGTAATGACAGACTTGTAATATAGTGAATCTGTAATTGTTACCTAGGCTGTTGAAATCTGTTCAAGTCTTGTTTTACACATCATCGTTTAAACAGACCCTTGCACCGCTTCTTTTAATTGTCAACGTGTTTAAGCTTTTTACTAATCCTTGGCACAATTTGTTATCTCCTTCCAGCTTTATGCTTATCATTTAGCAAATATTTGTGAAGTCATGTTACAAGTTAGGTACCAGTCTATCTGTTATCTCAGTGAATATGTTTTTGTGTTGGTCAGGAGGACTTCAGGTTTGTTCAGACATCATGCACTATATTCTCATGTTATGGTCATCTCCTGTTTCTGACTAGAATCAGTGCTGTTTTCTGTGATTTAGATGTATGTATCAAGACACTTACATCAGAGCCTTTTAAGTATTTTGCACAAATGCTATTGTTGAGTATGTTAAACTAACTCTGAGAATTTAATATTTTCATTTGTTTTGGTGTGTTTGGATTGTGCATTTGAATCTGGTGTTATTCTAATCACTGATTATGATGGATGAATCTAATCTGTCACTGTTCATTTGAAAACTGTATTCCTAAGTATTTGCATAAGTTATGCTATGAGTCCAAAAGTGTTTGATGTTTGATAACTTACACTAATATGTAATTTTTGTTTTTGTTAGTTGCATGTATGATCTGTTGATGTCTGTCAAATAACTTGTTTTTGTGATGATCTTTAAAAGTTTAATGTATATGATCCAGTTTGCTTGGAGTATTTATGTCATGACATCTTCGTTTTATGGACTTTGACGTCTTGAGACTCATGCTGTCAGGTGTTGCTTTTGTTTGACACTTCTTCACTGCAAATTCCAGTAACATCTTGTTGCCAGTTGAGAATTGCAGGATTCTGTTTCATTTAATATTGTTCACTTGTTATCTGAGACATGTAATGTATGAACACTTCTTGTATGTTGCTGTATTGGCTGGTGAATTGACTTCTTGCTGTGCTTAATCTTCCAGCTGACTTCGACCTTTCCCTCTGCTCGAGTTACTTTTTCTAGCTATGTTATGACCCACGTGTTCAGATCCCTTGTACAGCCATGTTCTTAGCGCTTTTGAGGTGTTCCTAAAATGCACTTTACAAAAGTCCAGTTACATAAATACATGCATACATATGTCCAGTTATATTTGCATAAATTGATTTTGTATTGATTCCTGTCACATTCGAGGCGGTTGACAGTTCATTTGCAGCTCTGTCTGTGGCAACTTTCTGTGTATGGACACTTCCTTTACCTTATCTTGATTGATGGTCATAGTACAGGCAGTGGTTAGTTTCCTGTGAGATGTTTGTGTTTGTAGGGTAAAAGCTTATTGTTGTTCTTAATGGTTGTGTAAATCGTGAGTGCTTGTTTTGCTATGGCGTTTATGTATTTTGTTCAACTTGTTGCCTTTGTTTCATTTCTGTAGTTGTATTTTTAGTTTATTGGCATTAACTTATTCTGTAGCATAAATTTGTTTCTTTGGTTACACTTGGGGCAATTTACATGTAGCATTTGTTAATTCTGTAGCATTTGTTGTCTGACTAGACATGTGTTGCATTTGTTCATTTCGCAGTAATGTTGGGTCGGTTACATTCGTGGAATTTTTGTGTGGCATGTGTTGCATTTGTTTGTTGCATTTGTTTGTTGCATCTGTTGACTTGTTTCTTGGTAACAGGGCACAAGAGAACAGGGTCATCGGGTAGTTCTGCTATAGTGACGTCTTCTGCATTCCCTATCTCTATGGGCAATCCACCTTGCTTATCGCACTCCAGTACTGCACCTGGAAATCTTGATGGCCGTGCCATGCTGGCTGCTTTGGCTGGCTCAGGACCAGCTGCACTGGCAGCAATGCGAAGCGTATCGTGGACTCCTGGCTGGCCACAAAGTTAGTGGCTGAGCTGTGATAGCATCATTAAGGCAGAATTTAAGTTTTGGAATTTTCTTTACTGACACTGCATGACTAATTTAACAGGTGGTTTTGCAATTAGACTGCTTGCCTACCGGTAATTGCTTTTTGGCTTGAGTTAGCAACTACCTGGTGACTGACCTGCCATTTGAATGATAACCAGTGATTAACAATTGATTTAACTGATTGGCTCTATTGATTGAATGATTGAATTTTGGATGCATTTGGCCACATTGCCTGAATTGTTTGCCAACTACTAGCTACTGGGCTGAAGAAACATTTTTGAGAAAACTCAGCAAAACTCTAAATTTTAGTTATGTAATTAGGAATTTAATAGCGAGCATTAGTTCCTTTGATTGTTAAACTATTCAAACGACATGAAGATGAAATGCTTTTTGTGTACAGATATGCCGCCATTTGACCTGGGAGATGGTCTCTTTCCTCCTGCTGGCTTCCCATACATGGCAGCTCAACAATACTTACAGGTTGTTACTTCTATCAACTACTGTTGAGCTGTTTTAGAGTGGAAACCTGTTAAATAACAAAGAATAAAATTGAGAGACCTGAAAATATAGAATGGAGGAAGGTTTTGTTGGATATGTACTGTTTCAAGAGCAATATTTGACTGAGTAACTTGAAAAGAACAAATTACTTTGTTTAGTGAGGAACGTTGTCTTTTGTGTTCTTATCAGCCGCTTCCTCCTTGTCCATCGTGTCCGGAGTCAGTGGCCATCTATCAGCAGCACCGCCAAGTAAGTCCTTCTTTGTATGTCTCTCTCTATGTCTTCTTGTCTGTGTATGTCACTTTCTGATTTTGTGTTATTGTCAATCCTAACTTATGAGCTTCCTCATTTTCTTGTTTCTGTCTGCTGATATAATTCTTAGAAACAAAAGCTGAATCCATAATAAACGAATCAATACTTTATGATAACTTCAAATATATTTACTTTGTCCTATTTGCTCAGCTACTGAACTGTCTTTAACTATATTTAATTGTAATGTGTGCAGTAAATGGCTGGATGTCTCAAAACTATGTCTTAACATGAACTTAACTGAAGTTCTCTAGATCTCTTCTGCCCAGCATTCCTAAATTCCCATGAGATGTACAGATTCTACCAATGCTTCAAGATCGTGACCTAGGTGTGACTCTTTATCAAGGTTAAAATTGGAATCTTATGTTACCAACATTACACAATCCTATTACTTCTATGTGAGGCATCTTCAACCTAATTGTTGGTCTCGAACTGAACATGCTGCCCCTCTTCTTATTCATTCACATGTCTTATCATGCTTGGACTATTATGAGTCCGTACTTGGCTCTTCATATTCTCATCACCTTTGCGACTCCTTAAATCACTTCTGTTCGCCTTGTTCTTCGTCTTCCCCCAATTGAAATTCTCCAGTTACAGTTAGGCTGGTTCTCTTTTCCAGCTTGATTCCACTCTAAAATTATAAAAGCTTATCTTTTATTATGTCCTTTTTTCCTTTTACAAATGATTGAAGACTTATCGTTTTCCAGCTGCCTTGCTTTTGAATTGTATTCACAAATTGCATGATATTATAAGTACTGTACTAACAATAACAAAAATTTACTTTTTTCACTTAATTAAACTCTAATGCATATTATTATGGGTAATTTGTTTTGTAAAAGGCACTACAGATATAAAATCTACAATACAGTGCGTATGACATGGTAACCAATTGGCTGATTACTCACCTTATAACAGAGCTTGCCGGCTAAGTTTCATGAGCGATGGTTACCATGGATACATTGAACAAGTCCGTAATGCACAGCTGCTTAATGCTGTCCATCAATGGTTAATTTTGGCAACATGTAGCTATAGTTATAAGTAAAAGTAATGTTGTCTAATCTGAGGACTGTTGTCCTGCTGTTGCCAGAATACACATATTCATCATATATGTATTCGAGCACCTCTGATTAGAGACCTTGAAGGGCGCTATATAAATTTCGATTGATTGATAATAATACACATGATAATAATATGCATATCATAATGCAAGTTGTCAGTTAACAGGTGCTTTGAAGTGAAAAAGCAGCTGGTATATTATAATTATATATATATAATATTCTGTCGTTATAATTAGAATGCCAACTGCAGAAACCTAATTGCCTTCTATTACAAAGCAGACTTTGGCATCAGTGCCATCATCTCTTCATCCCCACATTGTGGAAAATCTTTTGTTGACCTGCTATAAATTCTTTTGTGGCAACAATATGACTTTTACAGTTTGTGAAATTGGGCAAAGCTACCAGAGCAACTAGCGTAGACTGGTACCCCGCTGAGCTAGACATTCACTCAAACTACTGTATATGTTCGTAAGTAAATTACTTGGAATATTTCTGCTGTTGCAGCTTTCTGAAGAATATTTAAGGATTCAGGCCGAGATAGCAATGCTTCTACAAAGAAGGTAATGATATAACGTGTCTTCATACAATGCCTTCGGTTCCTCTGCCTGGATCAGTAACTTCAGGTTGAAGACTTTAAATGTAAAATTTTTGCTGTAGGATGGGTTTTTCTTCAACTAAATTACATGTTCTTATGGTTAATTTTGCAGTTTCTTCAACTAAATTACATGTTCTTATGGTTACATTTGGCTTTTCTTCAATGAAGTGACATGTTCTTATGCTTACATTTGGGTTTTCTTCAACGAAATGACATGTTCTTATGGTTACCTTTGGGTTTAAATGGATTTCTTTGCTCAAATTAACACCATGACACATATATTCTGTGAATGATTGATTAATGGCTTTATTTGAAATGCTGGTATGTTGTTTATTGCACAAAAACAGGTATAACAGTTACAGGCATGAGTCAACAAGTACAGTGCAAAAAAAACAATGGTTCGTCACTGTGTTATTCTTTTGGCTGTTTAGGAAAGAGTTGCTTGTCGAATTTCAACAGGATGAAACGGAACGAATTAACAGCAGGAAACTGAATGACGACTATCAAAAACTACTCAGTGAAAATGTAAGCATTTCAACGGTTCAGTTATTGCATATGTGTTCTACCTGTAGTTGATGAATGCTAGATTGCAGCTTCAGTAAATTATATTGGTTAGCATTGCTTAGCCAGCGTGAGTCTTCTGCAGCTTGCATTAACCTTCCTTTGTTTATTTCATTTCAGGATGCTTTAAAGTTACTACAGAACAACCTGAAGAAGCAACTAGCACAGATCAGGCAACAACCAAATCGACCCAGTCGATTGTAAGGCAACACTTTCTGGGGACGTTTCACAACTTTTTAGAGCATAAATTCAAAAAAAGTCACAGCTTCATTTCAGACACAAACCTGACACTGGCTATATGTAGTCTTCAACAGTTTCTACGTCAAACATGTGCCATTTCAACGATTTTACTTAGATGTAAAGGTGTGCTCACTGCTGCGCACCTCTTCCACATTAGTTACATTGATTGTCACAAAAAATGTGCCCCAACAATAAAATAAATATTACAATTGGCTTTATTAAATAGCTCTGTTACCAAAGTATGGATCCTTTACATGGAAAGATAGATTCTGTATATTCATTGTATCTGTTTTCGACTATGCACGAGTTCCACAAGTTGCAGGTCTCAAAGGGTTCCAAAATAATGTTATTTGTAGATAATGTAACAGCAACTTCAATTAGTGGTTTCCCAAGTAAAATCATAGTCCAAAGTTAAACGACTGTAGAATGCCAGTTCAGATCTGGTTTGTTCAAATTGACGTAAGTTTCTATTAAGATAACTATCTCGATTGAAAGCAAAAGCAGAAATGCAATAACTCGACAACCTGTCATCGAGTTTACAAAACTGAATTTACTTTACAGAGATGAAATGCCAACCTGTTTACAATCTGCCAGCATGCCATATTTATACAGTGACATTTGATGCATTGATAATTAATTGTATTTTGTTGAGCCACATCATCACAATGAGAAAATAGCTAGTCAAGTTACTATAATGCTTTTATTAAAGTCTCTGTCATGTTGACTAGCTGTATGACTATGCCTGCTTGTACAAGCTGTTGACATAAAAAAAACAAGGTTAGTAGGGCTACGGTACCTATCCCGACTAACTGGTAATTCATGTGCTTGTGAAGTTTGACAGTTTTAGTAGTTGTGAATAAATTTGTGCTGAAATTAATTTAGAATGAAACACTGAATACTTGAATGTTGAAGTAACTAAGAAAGAATGTATCAAGCAGGTAAATGTTACAACTGATGATAGACCAGTCTTGATCAGAGTTTGTTCACTGCTGTGTTTCCTGGATCAGTCGATTCAAAAGTGTGACAACTCCTTCACTTTGTCAATTATGCGCTGCTTGTGACTCTCAAGCAGTCGATCGCCACATGTGTGCAAGAATCAATCTAGATGCCAGGACACCTGTTCCTGTCTCAGACAAGTCTGTTGCTGTCTCAGACAAGTCTTGTATGCCACAGATCCCTTTTCAAGGTCAATGAACAGGAAGTCTGCCACGCTTTTTAAATCGCAGTAGTCATCCCTGTGTGGCCATGGAATGTCATCGTAACCAAGCAGTCCCAGCGGATTCTGCTTCATTGTTGTCAGTGGGTGACCCTTTCTGTTTGAAAAGTTCCTTTTGCTCGTACATAGCCTTGGTTTGCAGTGCAAGTAGTTTTTTCTCAGTAGCTCAGGATCAAGTTGTTCACGAGTATTTTTTTTCTGTTTCTCCATTTTGGAAAGACAGTTTCAAATTTTTTGCCGTCTCTGCAGCTGTGTGACCACCGTTTAGAAGATCTCGTCTTAGATTTTGTACCATGTTGTTGCTTGTCTTGTGTAAATTCCGTGTCAACATATTCTTCTGAAAATGTGTTCAAAAAGGTTAAGGTCAATGCAAGTCAAGATGAGAACTAGTTGATTCCATGCCCCTTTTACATGATTTATTTAGCAGTGGAATAGTAAATCGACTGTAACTTTAGCAGCATACATTTTCAAACTAGGAAGCTATAATGCATCATAACTATACTCATTTGAAAACACAAGATACACAGCGAACCAGCAGTTACTAAACCCTTTTTCTGCATCATTGTGATTAGCACTAGTTCACATGGAGAACTAGAAAGTGTGTTGTTCCAATATCATGGATTTTAACCAGACTTGCCCTGGAATTTGGCTCGCACAACGATTTTACATAGTAACGACTATCGACTGATGCCTTGAGTATTATTACAGTGGCGCCATAGAATTTCTTAGATTAGGTTAGGTGTACATGCACCCATTAACGATGGACGTTCATTTTAAAACAGCAAACTTGAAACAAAACACCTTGAAAACTGAATTGCCTGTGTATTTACAGAAATCTCTAAAAATGCTACAGACTGCTTAAAGGGTGTATCATCATCATCAACAAATTTGTGCTCTGGTTCACCTGTTGTTCCATCAAACGATGTGTAAAATCTGTAAATGTTGAAAGCTGGAAAGTCAAATTCCTGTTTTTCCTTTACATTGTCCCGACTGCGTTCCGTCAGCTGTAATTAATGACAGTCACTGGATCTGATTACCATTAATTGACAATGATGCCGATCAAACCTCAAATACATTCAATCTTGTCTTCACTAGCCTTTCTTACTTTCCATCTATACATTCATCGATCACCATAAACTGGGCATTTACCAGGACACTTACAGAATGCACTTTACTACTGGAAGATATTGAAGTTGAGTAAAGGTGTCCCAGATCTCAGATGTTGGATGGCACAAAAATTCTGATGACCTTGTTTGGTCATCCAGACGTTTATAGTCAGTTTTTCTTCGAGATTTCAAGTCTCAAAATGGAGCACTTTTTGTATCTGTTTTGACTTCATTTTCTACGAGCGACTCTTGCTGAATGTTTTGGGATGAAATAGGGGCATGTCTAGATTAGCCCTTTGGATGCCGTTGTTTTATAACACCTCTGAGAGACCTTTTATTGGATCGTTAAGAAATATTTTATTTCACTACATTTCACTGGAGATTCCTTCAGCTGAACTGTTGAATTGCAGATTTAACAGCTAAATGAAGCAGCCTGGATTAGTTAACACAAAGGTATTAACGTGTGGAAGTACTCACACCTGGAAACTGTGGCTGAAAACAATGACTTGTCTTGGTCTTTTCCCCTTTACTCTGTCCATTTGTAAACTGTGAAATATGCAGATGAAGTCACAATGATGAGCTGCAATAGTCAAATAGAACACGATCATTTACAATGGTGGTAAAATTTCAGAGTATAATTTCCAACATTGAAGCTGGCACAGCAGTGTAAATGTAAATGTAAAAGTAAATCTAAATTTCTCAGCGCCACACAAAAGCCACGTCAGGGAGACCAGCTTATTCACTGGCGCTATATCAAATCAAGTCCGCAATAGCCATGTCCGCCTTCTCCGTTCCGGTGCCAGGTCAGAGTCCCGGGAGGTCAAGCTGAGGAGACAGCAGGGTGCTACGATGGTAATCGGTGATGAAGTGCAGCTCAGTGTTAATAGCACCATGTAATGAGCGTAAGTTTTTTGGCTATGTACAAATCCAAAGATGCTGTACCAATTAACCTAAAGTATGATGGTCTTGTGTGACCATGATATGGTACAGAGCAAGGACGTAGCCAGACTTAAATTCAAGATGAGGCAACTCTGGGAAAATTTTTGAAATCTGAAAAGCAAGAGTAGGCAACTCTGATGAATTCTAGCCGTAGCACACCCCGTAATACGATGCATAACTATTAGTCCTTTCGACAGTAAGACAACTTTTTGTATCCCAGTCCGCACATTCATTAATATTGTCGTAATCTCGAGACTTCTACAGCGCCCAAAAAAGCTGAGTTGCGGGGACCAGCTTATTATTAATTATGTCAAACTCTCAATAGTATTAAGTTTCGTACTTTTGTAACTTTTACAGCCACGCCTGAGATTCGCCACAACTTTAAATTCAATTTTAAATGACTGTCACAACTCTTTCCACGTGCCACTTTTGTGTCTCTGTTAAAGGTCAAGCCGTTTAAAAACGACGGCGATGAATGGTCAGCTGCTCTGCGCTATTGTTAGAAACATGGTTAAGTAAGTAAGTAGTCTTCATTAGAACGAGACAAAAACCCACATTTCATAAACAACAGTTTATGCAACACAATAAAACAGAAGCACAATAGCACAGTGACAGTAAAAGCAAAGCACAAACGATGCAATTTGGTATAACAGTCGTGTGGTGGCGCAGTAGGATCAGGAATTAACAGCTCGAAGAGTTCGGTTTTAATGTGACATCTCCTGTGATATCACCTCTTTGATTTACAAAGCTTGTTTTGAGTTCTTTGATCGTCAGCTCAAAACAAGGATTCTCAAAATAAAAAAGAAGTTACGGCATATTTATTTACGATAAGTACTAGTAAAAATTCTGATTAATTTAGATTCTTATTGTGGATTTTACGCAAAATGCCGAAAGTTGTATCACGAAGTGTAGTTTGTACGGATACCAAAGATCAAGAGGAGTACCAAGGAGAGAAGCCGCTATATACGTATTTTTGCATATGTGGTCAGATGTCGTTAATTATCGGTAAGTCCTTTGCGATCAACTCTACGCTCAGATGGTTTTGGTAGCTTTGGAGGTTTTGGTAAGTTAAGGTAGTTGCTGTTCTCGTTTTGTAATATTTGTAATGCGTGGTGCTTCTGCGGCGGAAGATTCCGCCACCCAACGAATGCAGAAATTACTAATGCGACGGAAACTTCCGCCTTCCGAATTTTTGCGAAATTTTTACTTCTGCGGCGGAAGATGTCGCTTTCTTACGTCCCTAGGAATTCGCATCGCCTTTAATCAGAACAACTAGAAGCTGAAAGACCGACGAAAACAGCTCGGAGTAAAATCTAGAAGAGCATGAAAATAAAGCTCAAACTAGAAGCTGGATTAGCGATGAAAACGTATCATATTAAAACTTAAACTAGAAGCTGAATGACCAATGAAAACAGCCAAAAGCAGAAGCTGGAAAAGCGATGAAAATAGAGTTCAAAGTAGAAGCTGGATGTGCGATGAAAATGTGTCATATTAAAATCTAAATTAGAAGCTGGACTTGAGGAGGCGCTATAGAAATATCTAAATAAATAAATAAAATATACTATATACTATTTGTAGAAAACATGCCATGGGTTTTGTACAGAAAATGCCATGGGTTTTGTACAAATGCTGTCGTGTGAAATGACATACGAATAACTTACTATATATTTTTCCTTTCAAAAGCAGTGACATTTCTTATTGTCAATATTATCTGTTCTACAGATTGTCCACTGGAAAAACTGCCAATGAGGCGACGAGATAATGCACGAGTTGTAGACTCATCAAAACATGCACACAAGATAACATGTGAATCAGATGATGTGGTTCATCTCAGAAGGTAGGGTCCACTTGCATTCTCTGCTTCACCATTAGCCATATTGAAGTTACAACTGACTGACGAAGATATACACTCGTAGGAAATGCCTGCAGGCCCTTAGCCAGAAATGCAGAGTAGCCCGTCCAAAGCAGGCCCTTAGCCAGCCACCCGTCCACCTGTCCTTTGGACGGGTGAAAATTATTTTGGACAGGCCTAAATTGTGAAGTATTCTCCTCCAGCACCATCCAGCTTCTTCTCTAGAGCTACTGCAAGCATTCCAATGACAAGAGCACGGGGTGATATTAAGCTAAGTTGTAAACAGCATAGGGGCCCTGCAGAAGTTTGGACTCCTACGGCGATGGGACTTCAGGCGGTCACAACTTCGCACGCTCATGGCGTCGGGCAGTCGCGACTTGGAATACTTTTGGATGGGCTACTTTGTACATAGATAAGGGCCTGGTCCAGAGGCGTTCGAAGTCATGACCGCCCAACGCCATAAGCGTACGAAGTCGCGACCGCCCGAAGTTCCCCGCCATACAAGTCCGACTGCAGTGCCCCCGTTGCTGTTTATAGAGCCTAATATCAACCTCTGCTCCTTACAGAACTGTCGTCTGAATGCGGGCAGTGGCTCTAGAGAAGAAACTGGATGGTGCTGGTTGAGAATTATGCACAATTTAGGCCCGTCCAAAATAATTTTCACTCGTCCAAAATAATTTTCACCCGTCCTGACAGGCTAAGGGCCTGAATGCCTGCCATTTGCACCTTCGATTAACGATGTGTGTGACCATATGCATCTTATACATTTTTGTCATAAGATGTGGAGGATGAAGTTTCATTTTCCAGAATCCCATTAAGTGTGCCTAGGATATATACTTGTTCCCAAGGTATTACATTTACCTTTTGGTGAACAAGTACTGTAATAATGTAGCAATAATAACACAGGACAGTGTTCCAAAGGCTCATAATCCAGAGGGATCAGAACTACAATAAATACATACATGTGACAGTAATGCTTGTAAAGTTACAGGGGTGTAGCTTTGTTTTAAAAAGTGGGGGTACCAATTTCTTACATACACGAAGCAAGGCGGAGACTGCAGTCTCTGGGAAGGCACAATAATAAAATATTGATTGGCATTGTTCAAAAAGTGGGGGTGCGATACCCTGCAGTCCAAAAAGTGGGGGTACGAGTACTCCTCATTCCCCCACTTATTATTCCTATGGGGCTACTTGGCAATTAATGTGTTAAAAACTGAGGAAAAACTTCAAATCAACATCCTCTGGTCATCTGTTCATTCTAACTTACCTAAAACAGATGCATAGTTTCCATGTCTTTTCAAATGCTGATCCTATGGAATTGACTGACACCTGCTTTCATGGATCCTTCTCTTTCACTTATTTGCTTTCACAAATGTTTGAAGTCTTGTCTTTTTCCAGCTACCTGTGCTTTTGAGCTGAATGTATAACTTAGTACGATTTAATTAAGTCTCTGATCAATAATAAAAATAATGAAAAATAGAAGCACGTAAAATATTCTGACTTTGTGTGAGTTGCAATGCTTGCTGTTGTGTTCATCTTTCAGGGCTGATGGTGTTGAAAAGCAGTTCCGATTCAAATGCAAAAAGTGAGCAAACATAATCTTTTCCATTGAGTGTTTTGCCATTACTAGGTTATCTGTTTCAGAGTTTACGATATTATGTTTCAAGATGGACTGAATGCTGTTTGTTGCATACGAGTTTCTTAAATCTCATTTGGACAGTTGAGAGGACTTTTCTAAATAGGGTAGTGTTAGGTAAATCTGTATAAAATCAGTTCTGTTAAAATTTCAACAGCTTAAACAATTTCTGAACTCCATTAATATTACCCGGTACCATCATTTATTAACACATTGACCGCCACCTACGAGATAACTCGTAGTAAAAATGTTTCATGTATACGCCACCTACGAGTTAACTCGTAGTACAATACATGGCGCTATAGGAGTGCTATCTCGACTTTTATGTCTGAGCAATTGCATTGGCTTCCGCTCACCGCGCGTATCCAGTTTAAAATTCTTTTTCTTACCTCTCGAGCGTTCCAGGGCAAAGCTCCTCGTTACCTTTGTGACCTTATCTGTCGACCTCTGTCGGTTGCCTCTGGTCGTCCTCTCCGCTCTTTTGACCGACATGACCTCTTGGTCCCTCGGACCCGGACTTCTATGGCTCAACACCGTGCCTACGCATCTGCTGGCCCGTCCCTTTGGAATGATCTTCCTCCTATGACTCGTTCTCAGATTCTAACTGGGGGAATTTCTGCTACTACTCGATGTCTTAAGACTTTTCTTTTCTCACGAAGCTCTGCGCACTGGGAGCGCCTCTGATTAGGTTGTACTGCGAGAGGCGCTTTACAAATGCATAAATACAATACAATACAATACAATATAGGCAAACATTAGCTCATGCCTAATAATTCTGCTAGAGTCAGGGTTGATACCAGATGTTTCTGTGTCGAAACGGATGAGGCGGGATGAGAAAAAAAATACTGTTCCTATTTGGGGGGAGGGGGTTGAATAACCTTAGTCAGCGTATGTAGGCCTATAATCGAAGTCAACTGCGAGGCTAGATCCGAATGACATGTCTATTGATTCAGAGAACGCTGGTCCATCACGACAAAAGCCTCAGAATGAATGGATAAATCTTAGTCTTAGGGCGTTTGTTCTTCACAAAGCATCAGACGTCTCCAGATATATAGCGGACAACACTTCCTGGACTTTACGGTTGCAAAACGTACTTGTCGAAGCCAGCACTGAATGTGTGTTGTTACAGGTGTGGAAGTCTACCACATTGAAGCTGAAATCTAGGAATAACACTGTTTCTTCAAAGAAACAATACTGCAAACATGTGACTTTTTATGTATACATGTTGAAAATAGTAAAAAAATAAATATATTATATTAAAAAAATATAGTTAAAAAAATAGATATATAAAAAAATATTTTCCGGCTTTTCGGGAAATTTTCATGGCGTAGGGATAAAAAACGTGGTGGCGGTCAATGTGTTAATATATGCTTCTTCTTGACTTTCTGGTGGTAATGTTGTTACAGTGGTCTGTACAAGCTCATGACCTTATCAGTTGCTGAAGGTGATCTTGGGAGCACTTCTGAATAGGGACCTGGATGAGGTGCTATATAAATTTAATGAATCAATGAATGCTTTTGTGTAGCAATGCAAGAATTAGTTTTAGTGACATTGCTTCATTGTACATCTGTTGTACAATTTAGGCGCAAGTGTTTGTTTAGTTGCGCACTGATTGGATTGATGAAGAAAAAATACTGCTTGCATTAACCAGATCTCTTTGATGTTATTTCTGACAGATGTGGCCTCTGGCTGTACTACCGTCATCATGACAGTAACTTAATAACATACATTGTTGAAAATGCTCTGATTAAGAGTGGAGATGGACCCTCAACTACAGATGTGTACAAACAGATTGTAGAACCTAAGAAGGTAGGTAGCAGTGATGGTCTTCCGAACAGTTACCATTTTTTAGCTACAGTTGGTGACTACAGGCTATTGTTATGCATTTGTTTGATTATGCTAGTGCAGATAATTCTTTTAAAGACCGTCTTATGTATCCTAATATAATTAAGCATTTTTGTAAGCAAAAACATTGTTTAGCTGGTGTGAAGGTACAGTTAATAAGGAGTACTTATCAGTGTAAGAGATGGGTTTTGCAAATTTGCATAGTATATAGAAATGGAAAGTGGTCTACAAAAGCAAAGGGCCACATTGCTTTAGGTACATTAGTGATTATATTTAGAACCTGGTGAAGCTTAGTACAGACTAAGTTTTGGTTGACTACTGGTATCAACATCAAAGACTTTATCTCAGAAGAACTAAGTGCTTAAGGTGCAGCTTACGTGTTAAGCGTTTCTAATGGACTCATGACAATCTCGGTATTGTTCAAAACTGTTGTGTTTGAAGGTCATGGTCACAAAGCACACAAAGAACATGGGCAAGTTCAGCTCTGTTACAGTCTCAACCGTTGATGAAGAAGAGGACGAAATTGAAGCGGTTAGTTGTTTTACAGCATTACAACTGTGAGAAAAGTCAGAGCATATACAAATGTTACTATTTAACTGATGCATGGCAAAAGGATGTTTATGGAAAATTGTAATGTACATAATTTAAGTAGAATACTTGATATAATGCCTCTTGAGTACCTTTCATGTGGCACTCCCCACAGGCTTAAATGATGACAGAGTCTGTTCAAATTAAATTAACCTTAATCCAAACATTGGTGATACTTTCTCAGACAGTGACACTCTACAGTCTGCAGTTAGTAAGAAGTTAGTACAGAGCATGTTTGCATTGCATACAGTACCTTATGAGGTTTGCATTTGAGCCATGCCTTTTCTTGTATTCTTATGCCATGCTATATTTACATGTATGTATGTATGATGTATATTCATTTATTTAAAATACAATGGGCAGAACACTGTAGTTTACATAGAACATGTTCAGCATGATGAATAATTAGTGGTTTTAGTTTAGTATATATGATTTTGCACAAAAATCGAGGAATAATGTTAATCGAGTCCTTATCTGGCAGAGAGAAGTTGTGCATTCTTTGGTTGAGTTTAGTATATGTATTGGTGATAATGTATTGGTAAGCATATTGGCACCCATGAAAGAATCAGTTACGGAAACAGGGACTGATTGACCTGAATGTGGCCAATCAGTAATGGAAAATATGATTATTATCATTATTACTGATAAGATTTTTATATCACACTAATTCATAAACTCACATGAAAAACGTGGATATTTTCAAATGTATGCAAACTGAAATAAAAGAGAGAAGTACTTGTCAAGCTTGTGAGGAACAGTGTTGCAAAAAGCATAAAACCCACACTTCAGTTTGTTTTGTACAAACGTTGTTTGTTTGACAGAAAGAAATTGCGGATTCTTATGCAGCCAATGCGAGGGTAATAGAAAAGCAGCTATTACGAAAAGGGTTCAGTAAACGAAAGCTTCTAGAGCAGGTACAGTTGTGTAATAAAATTTTCAATCATTGTACTAGCTTCTTATGTGACATGTATGGTAATGGTAATTGATAATTTAAATAACACCATTTCAAGAGAGAGTCGTCAGAGGTGCTGCTGTTTTCTGTTTGGTATTTGCTTCCCTGAGGACATCAGTAATGTGCTATCACTTGCACTTTTAAATCACTGCTCAAGATCTCAAGTTATTTCTTGTAAACGTTGTTACTTTTATCTAGCCTGTTGAAATTCTGATAGTTGTATATTGTATTTGTTTTAGCATCATGACTGTTTCTTTCATTCCTCTCAGCATTTGGTATTTGTGAAGAATATACAGTGTCTATAAAGCATGAAGTCTAACTAATAAGAGAATGCTCTGCAGTTTTCTCACTGTGTGTTTTTGTTGAAATTGTAGGCTGAAGATGAGGCGAAGAAAGCCAGACCTAAAGGAACTCTTATCGACATGATGAACAAGTAGACCTGAATTCATTTATGAACACGAGAAACCTCGAAACACTGGCTTAATACGCTGACCAGTTTGGAATGGTTATTGATTTGATGTAGGGGGTCATCCATTAAGGAATCTGCAGGGGAATGAGGCGGTGTCACCCAATTGTGGATAACAGGATGGGGTATGCCCACTGAGGATTTCATGTATAAATTTGGTAAACACTAATTTCAAACATGCAGCTGCTGTATCACATTGCAAGATAAACAGGGTAGCCTTGTGTAGGCCTTAGTTCTGTGTTGGGGTGCAGACGTCTGAGAAGGGGTTGAGGAGGCTAATGCCAAGTGTGGACAAGGGAGGGAGGGGGCCAAATTAGGTCATTTTTTTACAGACATTCTTTATGGATGACCCCAAACAGGACTTAATGATATGCTGCACATCTGTTTGTTGTGTCATTGGAAGACCTTGTAGTTTGATTATTTCACAATATAACTCTGAGGTAATTGGAGTGAACAGTGAACGTAACTGTAAAGAAACATTTTCAGTTGGCAGCATTGTGTATATTGTCTAAAGCTAATATTCAAAGTGAACGTTCCTGACATCTCTAATCAATGGTAAATCTGCACAGTGTTGTTGAGATTTTCGAATGAGGCATTGAATAGTTCAAATTACATTACAGCTGGGTTAAGCTAATGTATGTTTCTTATTTCTCTAAAAAGTGACACAGAATTGCTAAGTGACCTGTTTATTACTTTATGGTTTATGAAATAACTTGAATGAAAACAAATGACCACAGATAATTTACAACAACAGCCGTATAATGTACATGCCAGCAACTGCCAACTGGGGTGGCATATTAGTTTATTTTCTTACTCAAACATAAAAAGTAGCTTATAGTCAACTGAAATTCGCTGCACGACAGATATCAGCTGCATGCATTGGGAAACCGCAGAAGCCACAGCCAACAGAATCCAGTTGCTTCAATTTTACAGTAAAACTGCCTGCGTTGATGTTTTTCCATTGCTCGTCAGCTTTTAGAAAGTGACATTTCAATTCCTGCAGCTTCCACACTTGTACGGAGTAAGATTACGAAGAAAATTTGTCTTGCCAGGGCTCTTGAGTAAAGAAGTGGATTATTATTACTATTTATTAGTAGTAATAAGCAGATATTTGTAATGTGCACAGTTAAACTGCAGTCTCAAAGCCACATGCAATAACCTCCTAACAGAAAATCGCAAAATCTGAACAGTACTGGTAGAGTGTACTGTGGCGACTACCAGCTGAAATATAAACAGTCATATATGTACATACATGTGAGATTAGTTAACGTTCATTATGCCAATTTTCCAACCAATACCATTTGATTCAGGCAGCAGTATAATATGTACAGCAACTCACGACTATGCTATATGCACGTACTTGCTACATTACAGCTACATTATGTAATGAAACAAACTTGTTAACATTATTATTATTCCGATGCTTAACGACATCTTATAGCTATTGGCTGTTGATGTCTTTAACGTTTTTGATATATTTCAGTTCATTTTCATATAAAAAAGAACTTGTTAACAGCAAAGTCAATCCACATACTTAGAGGCGTCTAGGGGAGAAGTCTGGGATGGAAACCAGGACATCTGAGAGGATTTTTAGCAAGTTGCACTAAGCATTCACATACAATGAATGTATCACAAAAAAGGAACAGCAAAGACCTTGCAACGAGTTGGCTTCAACAGTAAAATTATAATCTTTACTTCTATAGTTCTACAGTAATAATGCTCAAGGCATCAAGTGATGGTTGCTGCTAAGCAAGATTGTTGTGCACACCAAATTGCACGATGAGCATGCAAGACTTTCTACAACACATGCACCTGTATGTATGTGACCATTTGTATAGCACTTGTTAGCAGCTCACAAAAGTGCTACAGCAGGGCTGACAGACCTAAAAATGTACAACCTATGCCGAATGAGAAAGAAAGTTCGCAGATCAATCGCAGAACTGTATGATAGTCACATGTCATGCCTCAACATCAGAAGGATTATCAACACAGAAATACCAGCAACTAATCAAACAGCAAAATTCACGAGTACATTTCTCCTTACATTCTAATTCTTGTCTTAATTATTATTCTTTTATCTCTGTTACACTTTTAAATTTGAAGTCTGAAAACTTTAAACTGTATATATGCACATCAGTATGTATGAATTCTATAGCACCAGTATCTAATCATTAAACACCAAACAGCTGTATTCTAAATGGTTTGTCTTTTATTCAATTTTTGGTAACTAAACTGTCTCCCAGGTTGAACACAGGTTCCCAGGTTGTGTCAGATTATAAACAGTCATTAATATATTAAAGCTGCAAAATTATACATATATGTGACATATATATATGCACACAAGCAAATATTTATATATACACAATAAGTACTTGCACATATGTAACATATATTACATATTAATGTATAATAAATTAAAAATTAGTTATTACCATATAAAAGCTGCAAAAGTATACACAGGCTCATAGGTTGTCTCACACTACCTGTGAGTCTGTGTGTGATATATAAGTACACAAGTCAATACTTATGTGTATATATATATATATATATATATATATATATATATATATACACACAAAGACAAATAAGCACTGGCACATAACACATATTAATACAAAATGAATTCAAAATTAGCATGATAATGCCATCCTAAACAAAATGTAGATCAATAGTTGACAATCAACTTTCTTAAGTTAATCCAGTTGAAATGGTACAAAGGCTACAACGTTCCTGGCACTTGAAAGAGAACGTGAAAGCAAGAGTTCTCAAACAACTGTATAACCAACGTTTGTTCTTAAAAGACCCCTGCAGAATAGTGAGTATCATGTAGCAACTGCCTTCCTTAAAATACTGTGCGAGAAGTTGACTCCAGTAAGCGAAATCCAAATGCACGACTGTCCAGGTCTGGAAGCATTCCTGTTCATGTTGTCTGAAATGTAGTTACAGCTGACCTATTATAATTATTATGCGTTTATTAAGTGCCACTATCTATCGTCCCATGGCGCTAAACAATTGCGAGTTAAGGACTTGCTCAAGGTCCCTGCACAGTAACTATTTCAGGAGTGGCTCGAATCTGCAACCAACGCGTTAAAAGGCGAGTGGTCTAACCACTAAGCTACCATGACCTGAAGTCGAAATGTAAGGAGAGAAGAAAAGAAAGTAATGGTGGCTGTTTGGTCATGCACATTCTCAGGGGCATCTACTCCATATACTTCCCCCGCTAAGCGTTAATAATCGACTGCATTGTTCGGAAAGCACCTACAAGCATGAAATTTTTTGTATAGATAGTCGATTTTATGTTTTAAAACACCTGATATAGCCACACTGCGAGATATTACTATAAAGAATTATTTTAATTCATTTTTGTATGAACTTCTGTAGAACAGTTGGGCTTCTTCCAATGCTACGCGTTAATAATCGCCTGCACCGTTCAGAAAGCACCTACAAGCATGAAGTATTTTGTATGGATAGTCGATTTTATGTTTTAAAACACCTGATATCGCCACACTGTGAGATATTACTAGAAAGAATTATTTTAAATCATTTTTGTATGAACTTCTGTAGAACAGTTGGGCTAATTCCCGGCGATATTTGCACGTCTTTGATAAACTTCCGGCGTGGTTACCCGCCTGTGTTGATTTATTGCACGGATGCCAATTTTGTTTTGAAAGTAATTTTTTTATTTTAAAGAAACGTTTCAGTTGTTCTTAACGCGAATCGGTTCCAATTAGGTAACTATACTTGAAATTTGGGTACGGGGAAATTTGCATAGTCACGACGTTATTCATAGTTTGTTAACTTGCAGCATGGTCCATATACGAAAGGATTGGTTGCTAAGGTAGCCATGCGCAGGGGCGGATCCAGGGGGGACAATCCGGCCATGCCCCCCATATGAAGTTTTTCTTTATTTACACAGGCGTTTTATGGGCGTTTTATGATGCTTACACAGGCGTGCCCCCCCCCGTAGGCGTGGATGAGTCAAATGTACACAGGACGTGGGTCATGTAGACTGAAGACAGTAAAAAGGTTAATGACTAAAAAAAAGAATAGGTCATCAACTTTTTTTGGGAGATGGTAGGTATGTAATTTTTTTGGCTCCCGCTGACAGACCTTCTGGATCCGCCCCTGGCCATGTGCTAACATTAAAATCACAGTGTGTGAATATTGACAGCATAGGACATAGAGAAAACCGCATTAGAATTCCAAAGTAACTGAAAAAGTACAGCACCTGACTCGTGTATACAGCACCGGGTAAATGCGAAACTGAGTACCTGTGTATATAAACAATATGGTCGCCACTGACTTCGCTCCAATAGAGCGCCGCTAGCTACCGGCTTTATCTCATATTGCAATTCGCTAAATTAGTAAGTAACAAGTACTTTAATTTCCTCTAAAATTATAATATATGCAAACATCTTAAGAAATGGTTATTTCTTGGAATATATAAGATTGTTCTTCTACTGTTTTAAATGAAATCATTTAGTTCTGTTTGTAATATAAGTTCGTGTTGATTTCTTGTTAGAATTATGCTTGAAGGATGTTAAGAAGAATGGAATGACCTGCTCAAAGGCAGCGAAAAAATCCAACAGTAGTAGAGCTGTGAGGACACCAAAAGCAAGGGCCAGGACAGTGTCGTTGTTGTTGTTTAATGACCACGGTTTCCGTAGAGTGATGGCGACGAAAACCAGATTTTGTGGGTGGACGCAGATGACGTGATTCAATATAGTCGGATAGTTGTTTGTGAATGACATGTTCGACAAGTTTTGAGATGAAGGACAAATATGAGATGACTCCACTGCAATATTGTGAGTAGCAGTGCCTCTGGCAGATATATAGAGCAGCAGCCATTACTGTATGGGCATATTGTGTTCGCCAAACAGAATAATTGGATCTGACTTTGCATGGTAGAACACAATGTCAGATGACAAATTGAAGCAGATTCAAATGGATGACTGAATACACTTGTAATCAACCTTGGCATTATCAGCAGACTTTGGAAACTGCATCAGAGAAATAGCAGTTCCATGAAAAGAAGATTTGACTGTTTCAGAGTGAGGATTACTCTTGAGAACTGGGGGACAGACAAGTTGGTCAGAATTAAATTGTTGACAAACTGAATTTCCTAGTTCGATTGGCCAAGCAAGGGGATTTTACCGTACACTTCACACCAATCAGAAGTTTGGTAATCATGCCTTCTTGGTCTCAGGACCCGTAGAATGGAACAGTTTTAAAACTTCAGTCCGTCATTGCATATCTGTTGCTCAATTTAAATCAAAATTATAAACTCATCTATTCACATTGCACTATGACTAGGAATGCGGTACAATGCACTCTTGTGCAAGACTTGTCTTGTTAAAGCGTGCTAAAAATCTTAGTTGTATTTTACTATTGAATTTATTTATTGTATTATATTATTGTATTTGGGAAGGGTGGGTCCTCTCACCAATACATTTTGCTGTATATGTGAATGACATTATAGTGAAATTGAGTAGGTCCAACCATCAATGTTGGATTGGGGAGCTATTTTTGGGATGCATTATGTATGTGCTGACAACTTGTTCTAATGTTGGCATCTCTCTCTGACCTCTCAGGGATTAGCCCTTCTTTTCATACTGCATGTACAATGATTAGTCTAACTAGTGTCCAAATACTTTGATTGTTCTCTTGTTCTGCCAAGTCATATAAAGTTAGTGTGCATGAAATGAGAGTCAAGTTGTACAATCTTTCAACTCTTTGTATAGTAAATGTTGCAAATTCACTGCATCTTGTCAGTGCCTATTGCAAATCATTATTGCTTGAAGGATTACTAGACTAAACCTACAGCAATGCATTGGTAAGATCTTCAAGGTCAGCCACTGCAGTGTTGAGGACATACTGCACTTTACCAGGAACCTAAAATTAAGGATTGCTGGATGTTAAGAAAAACAGGACATTCGAAGAGAATAATTACGGGAACATGGTTGTAAATTTTGTGTGTGATCTCCTAAGCACAGTATGATTTGTATTAAAGAAATGTAGACTCTGTGTAACATGTTTAATTAGTATTGTACTGGCAGGTTTACTGTCCAGAGAATGCTGTATCGTTTGTTTCTGTGCTACCATATATTTTGGTGAATAAAAGATTGATATATTATTGTATTGTATGAATATCCATTATTTGTAATTAAATATAAACTGCCAGCAAATAAAGATGTTACAATGACTATAATCCGATGGGTCATTCCAGCTCAACTCAACCAATGCCTCCCTCTCGACCATCTCAGACTTGGCTGAAATTTTAACCACATGTTGCAGGATGTATTGGATGGAAAAGCCCAAAATCACTATTAATATATATGAAACAGTATAAAAGACTGTAACAACAAAATTTTCATCTTATTTACAGAAAACCTACAAAATGTATAAAGCTGTATGCATAAATTACATTATTTAATCTGATATTGTTAAATGTTTACCAGTTCCACAGAATGATCAAATTTATGTACAGTTATAGATCACCAAGGAACACTAAATTTTGTTCATAAATTCACTTTAATTATGATAAAGAAATGCTTATGTTAACTGTAGCTTTAATAAGAATTACTTAGTCATGTTTCATATATATTAATAAAGTGAGTTTCATTAGCTTCAGAGTTTTGTTATTAATATATTTGCGTAATGAGTCTGTCAAATACTACACATGATTGCAACTCACAGTGCACAAAAACGACCATTTTTGACACACAACTCCTTAAAACAAAAAAAACCCATTGGGATTTTTGAAACACTTATAAATTGATCTATGCTCTATCAGAAAATGCAATAATTTTTTAAAATTTTTATTACCCTTTTTGTGAATATTTTTTCTTGTGGCCCCATTGTCAGATTTGGTCAACTTTGACAGGCTATATCCAGAAGATATGAATAAATAATCAAGTCAAACTTTGCCAAGTAATTGCCAGCCAGATAGACAGTATACATATAAAAATGGAATGCATTGTGCCTAGTACATATGGAGATATTGATGGCTGAATATTGCAGAATTTGAATATAAAATGAATATTAAGGCACTTTTGACATTTAATATAGCTGAAATAATAGGGCACACCATAATAATTATTACATTTTTGTAATCTATGCAAGAAACTGTATATGTGAAAATAAAATCATCTAATTTGGTCAAACAGTTCTGGAGATATCAATTCTCAAAAAGTGGAGATCTTTAAGTTTCGCGAAATGCCTTTGGGGGTGGGGTCACGAAATCCACGATATCTTGGAAAGTAATTCAAATATTACACAAAGATTTTGGGCTTATCCATCCAATACATTCTGCAAGATGTGGTTAAAATTTCAGCGAATTTGGATATGGTTGAGTGGGAACCTTCCTCAGAATTGGTTGTGTTGAGCTGCAATGACCCCATGCTAAATTTTCTGAAATTTTTTTTCCATTTCTCACAGTGTGGCTATATCAGGCGTTAATCTACATTAATTCCTGATTCCAAATATGAAATTTTTTGCTTGTAGGTCCAAAATGAACAATGTTACGCTAAGCAAAGGAAGTAATAGAAACCTTGGAGCAAATGCTCCATCCAAGAAATAGAGGGGGAAAGATCTGTCAGTGTGTGTGCCACCATTTTAGGGGGTAAGGAACGGGAAGGGGGGAAGAAGAGGGAGAAAAGGGACGTTGCTCCAATGACTTAGGGGGGGGGATAGACTAGGAGACTCGCAAGGATTCATATCACATACATTTAGGGAGAAGTGAATAATCACAGTTGCACTACTAGTGATTTCCTAGTTCAGGTTGAATGTACAATGGCGTTCAAGTTACTACAGACACATATACATACGAGATCACAATGACCTAGGCTTTAAACAAATAGTTTCTAACCTGAGGTAGAAATATTCTCCCTCAGCAATAAAAACAGGTCAGAGAGGCTTCACAAGATCACCTCCGGAAAATAAAAAGATTCATCTCTTAGAAAGGTACCACCTGAAGCGGCATGGCACTAAACACAAGGGGGAACCAGATTTCACCCCTGACTGGGCTGCTGAAGCAGTGCTATAAAAACTTCGTTACAATTCGTTCCAGTAGAAATTAACCGTCATGACACACTCCAGAGAAGACTGTCCAGTTAGAAAGTAATACCGCTCCAGTAGTGTTTATTGCACGGCTTGTTATAATTACTATCATAAGACAAGAAAAACTTTTTCTTATCATTGTTTTTAATTTATAGATCATAACTGCCAAGTGTGAAATAAATCATGCAGTGTCTCAATTTTCAGTTCTAAACAGTTAGTTTTTTTATCAGACTTCAAGTAAACTTCTGGGAGACCAAGAACAACAAAATCGAGACTCTTCAAATACTAGCGGTTTCGGTACTATACATATAAATTTACATTTACAAATGGAAACAACAAATAAACCCGAGTTATGTACAAATAGAGTTAGAGAGAGAGAGAGAGAGAGAGAGAGAGAGAGGTATAGTCATTGACATGTTAATACCCATGACAAAAATAGCCAGCAAGCAGCATTAAAAAATCAAAACATCTGTTAAAAAGTAACAAAATGATGAACTTCGATAACCTTATGAAGTAACAGAGTTCATATACTTATTTTTCTTCCTCTTGGCCATGTTTGATTACCTAGGGTCAGTCTCTGCATTCGATCGGTTCGGCCACACTTGCTTGCAGCAGCTGTCAAGTTATTAGCGTCTGTTTTGGACCGCGTTCCCGACAGATGATGCAGACCGCAACCAGTGGACTCGTTTTTAATGATCTGCCCATTGTTGCTGCTTGGACAACCCTCACCTTTTGTGCTGAATTTCTGGACAAGATCGTTAAAGTTTTTTGAGCGAACATGAATCATCTGTGAACTGGTTTTGTCCTTAGTTGGTGGTGTGTCACATTCATAGGCTTGTACCTCAATTACACAGTTGAGTGTAAGTTGCACCTCTGCTCTCTTGTTGGGACCGGTCTTTGTGCCACCCTGTGATGTAGCTTTCTTACCTGTATCCCCAAACTTACACTGCGTACTTCCGACGTTTGCGGGTGCAACGCGGTTGCTTAAGTGTTGTCCGACCTTTGTCGTCCTTTCCCTTTTCTCATTTTTAATGTTCTGGGAGGAGTTTTTTCCCTGGTTACTCTCACTAGTTTTCTCCTTGCCTTTGCCTGCGTCACCCTTGCCTCTGGATCCGCTCTGGCCTCCATGAGTATTGCCCGAAATGGCCGGACTCCTTCCTGCTCCGCTGCTGCTGAACGAACTTGGCCCAGATGGCGCTCCATCGGTGTCGCTGGAATGTTCGCTGCTGTCACGTCGGCGAAACTTCTGCTTGGTCATGTCTGTCTGGATTCTGCTCAGGTCCACTTCGTCCGTGTCGCTCGTGTCAGAGCTGCTGCAGCTCGTTGCTCGCTGGCTTGCACTCGGCCGCATCTTGTGCAGCCGTTCAAATTTTCTCATGACCTCTGGTGACACTATGGCCTGCGACATCGAAGTGTTCTGCTGCCGGAATGTGTGCGACCTGGAACCGAGGTCTTCCATGCCGCCTTCGCTGTCCGACTCGCATTCCTCACAGATTTCGTTCAGGAGCTGTGGTGAGCTATGAACGCTGAACAGAGGTCGGCCAGTCATCGTATTTGGCCGGGTTGGTGGCAGGAGTCGAGGTGAAGGGACTTCTAGAAGCTCTGGGGAACGATGATAGGTCTTGGTGTCTTCAGATGACACTGGCGAATCTTCTTTAAGTCTGCTGTCGGACAGTGACTGTCTGATGTTGAGTGTTCGGAGGTCCATGCTGGCCTTGTCTCTGCCATTGTTGCCTTCGGTCATTAGCTCTTCGTTTATCAGTGGGCATCGGCTGGGTTTGCCTTTATCTGGAAGGATCTGAGAGCATGCGCTCGGTGGAGATATATCATGTATCAGAGGGCATCGGCAGGTGTTGCCTTTATCTAGAAGCCCTGAGGCGCCTACACTGGGTGGAGATGGATGCGTTCCAGGTGGAGACACAAGAGAATCAAACGGCGTTCTTTGTCTATCGCCGCTAACCTCAGAATCGGGTGACTTAATTCTATAAACATCAAAAACCACTTTATCACATAAAGGTTGAAAGTATAAACCACTTTTCAGAACCTAATGTTCAGACCTAGAGCGGTCACCCTAAACTCCATTTACACATTGGTCACTTGCTAGAATGTCTGTAGGGTAGCTGCACAATTTTATTACTTCCCATCACTCTAATGTACACACAATTTACACGGACTGCTCTTCGAAATTCATGACCAAGAGTCAAAAACACAGCATTACTAAATCTGCTGATACAGTAAATTTGTGTAGCACAACAATTTCATACACGTTTCAACTCAATTATTACTAGCCTCTTAACCAGGCCCTTAGCCAGCCACTCGTCCTTTGTGAAAATTATTTTGGACGGGCATAAATTGTGCATGATTTTCCTCCAGAACCATCCAGCTTTTTCTCTAGAGCCACTGTGAACGTTCAGATAACAGTTCTGTAAGGAGCAGGGGCTGATATCAGGCTCTGTCAACATGATACGGGCACTGCAGTCAGACTCATACGACAGCGGGACTTTGGGAGGTCGTGACTTCGTACGCTCACGGCTTCGGGCGGTCACAACTTTGAATGCCTTTGGATGGGCAACTCTGTATTTCTGACTGTGCTCTTAACAACAGTAACAGTATTATTATGAGACAGTCCTGGGAATGAAGACCTTAAACTGAAGTGCAACATGACAACAGTATATCAACTATAAGATAACTTATAACAACACACAAGTTAACATAGAAGAAGAAGCAGTCCCTTAAGGCCATAAGGCAGCCATAGGTAAGAAGTGTTAGCGACTTCATTTTCTTAGCCCCCAGCAAATGAGGGCGGGTGGGGAGTCTTCTCCCTCTCCATTTTATCTTCCCATGGTCAGTGTACCCATTATAGCCGAGTTCCCTAGGAGGTGTCGCAGGTGGGGCAGAAATCTCGAACCAAATTTCTGCCCTGCACAGATTTGAAACCTCTGACCTCTCATTTGACAATCCAGCATGCTAACCACTACATTACTGAGTGCCTTCAAGTTAACATAAAGTTACTTAAACTTGGCAAACAAAACTACTGGGACAAAACTGTATGAAACATCTGTAAAGTTAAAAATTTAAATAAAATCTCAAAAGCATAGAAAGAAAAGAACGAAGAGACACCAACCAATAAAAGCATTACCTTGGTGACAGTGCTAGTGGTGACAATACTGGTTTAAGATCAACTGAACTCTGTTGACAAGTATTCTGCATTGTCAGGTTTTCATTGCGTTTCCTCAGGAGTCGCTCAGCCAGAAGATAGTAGGTTGCTGTTATGTAGTTGTACTCGCTCTGTTCCAGACACCTGTGTTAGTTTGACCACACCAATATCAACTTCATCCTTTTACATTAAATTTAGTTTTTCACAAGTTTGTAACTTAATTTGCATTTTTTTATAAAAGAAAAACTTGGACTGATCTTCTGGATATTGACCTGATTATGGCTTGGTTTTGGTGTACCATTAGTTGATGCCTTCTGCATCAGACCAGGGATGGCTGACTCGCAGGCCACACATGGCCCACGAGCTGCTAGCTGGCGGCCCGCACAACCACTTTTCTTTTTAAAATTTGGCAAACAAGCTCAGGTTTCACATTGACTAATGACTTTGTTACAGTTAACCTGGAAGGAAATTTAACGATGTAAGGGCTAGTGACCTAGTTGTACCTGTTTTTCTACTTTTTTAAGAATACATTTATTAAACATATGTATTTACTTCCGGGCGCTGAGGAAAATTACTTGCAGGTGTCTCCCGCGTGCCTACCAAAAATTATAGTTGCCCGTATGCAAGAAAAAGTTGGCCACCCCTGCATTAGACGCTGGTGTAATAGAAGTTACTAATTAAAATCACAATTACAAGAAAATCTTACAAACAACAATATCTCAGGACCGCACAAAGTACAAAGTATTTAGAAAGAAATCTGTGGACCTCATAAATCTGATATTGCAAAACTTCACCAGCACCATTGTAGTAACGTTCAAGACAATAACTCATGATTGCTACTTAGCAAAGCCAATATGCATGGTATATCCAATGCAAGTCTGGCCAGAACTGACTAGCAAACCAGAGCAAGAGCCTACGGGGAAAAGACAATCAGGAAAAGGTAAGTTTTAGATGCGATCTAAATGCTAAGATAGAGAGAACAATAACATGTTCTGGAAGATGGTTCTAGAGCCCAAGGCCAGCAGCGCTTGGAAGTGCAAGCCCACCAGACTAGTATATCCTCAGTACAGTCAGGGTTAGTCAAGTACCACTTGGTAAAGATGGCAAAGAATGAAGATGGAGCAGATAACCAGACAGGTTTCCAGTATAAAAAAATCTGGACCTCCTACTCAGAAATTCGAGTCCTAGACAGTACTGGCTGATTAGAAAAGCCAGCTTCTCAGCACTGTGTACATATGTAAGAGCATATCTAAACATTTATATAGTGCCTTTTAACAACTTCACAATGGTACAGTGGATCACTGAGACACAATGCACTTCTGTTAGAATGAGACTGGCGCTATCTTCCAACCAAACCAACACAGACACAAGAACATACTCTTGAATTTCCTGCTTTGTGGCGATATTTCCATCGACTATCTTCTGTATTATGTAAGCTTGGTCTTCCTCTTGCAAAGCCTCTCGACACACCAGTGGCACCTGCGGCAAGGTCATCGGACTGCCTGCATCCATCCAAGGGTGACGTACAATGTCCTCAAGCGTCGTTCGCTTGCTTGGATCTTTCACCAGCATTCGACTTATCATGCTGAAACAGACACAATTCAACAACAGTAAAAATACATGAAAAGCAAGATGAGTCCCTAAAGATAACCCACAAGCAGCAGACATAGATAGGCAGTGTTAGCCGCTTCACTTTCCGAGTCTCAGCTTCAGAGGGTGTATGGCCAGTAATCTACCTCACCACCTGATCCTCCCATCAACAACAAAGAGCTGATGTATTCCATTTAGACTGCAACAGCAGAACAGAAATCTTGAATGATCAAACTGCCTGGCTGGGATTTGACCCCTTAACCTCTTGACTAACAATCTAATCTGAGCCTTGAGACACACCCCTACTTCATATGCAATGATAATGTTAAATCATTTATGTCTGCATTTACACATAAACTTCTATAGCACCATCATTGTAAGGAACAAGGCACGAAACGATGGTTGCTTCAACAACCTTCCACAGAAAACATTATCACCCAAAGCAGCTCAGCTAGCTTTGTAAAAGTTTAAATTAGAAATTTATATAGCACCACTACAGGAAAATTAATCAGAGACCAGTGCTCTCTGCACTAGACTAAATGACCTTGAATGACTTCAAGAGCAGAAATTGCATTAGTGGAGCAAAATAATGCACAGAAAACTAGAGGAGTTACTAGTGGCACACACGCACACACACACACACACACACACACACACACACACACACACACACACACACACACACACACACACACACACACACACACACACACACACAAACAAACACACATGTTGAGCCAAATCAACAGATTCCTATCAAAAGCTGAAAGACAACATCATGTTCAGAGTTTCTGGAATGAGCTGCATCCGATGTGTGGAGTGACAACAGGTGGTAGTGGTACTGCAGTACATAACAAGTCCACCGCCAAGTGGTAGTAGGTGGTAGATGACGCACATCCAGCAATTTCTCAATCTGCCTGGTACACACAGAATAGGTACTCATCACCTGGTATGCAACTGATATTTCTGTACTATTTTAAACCTATCATCGTGTTTAAAGTCTGGCTTTAATGTCGACACAATTTCTTTTACACCAGAAAACATGCATATTGTTTCCAAACAACCAACAGCAGGCACTGCTGCCTTAAACCTGCCTTACAGAGAAGGTGACATGAGCAAGAAATCAATACAGTCCTTACATTGTAAGATGATTCTGATGAATTCCACAGATAAAGTCTCTCTCAGTAGACTGATTCTCGGACTGCATATCTGTTTTGAAGCGCCAATGATTGATACATAGTGCATTATTATAATGGCACTACATAAATTCAAAGATCAGAGTAGATCAATGATAAGAGTAACACAACAGCAAAATAAAGTCAACAACCGGATCTTGGCTTACTCTTGGCAGTGTGCAGAAATATGAGGTGGCACGTGATATCGACAGTCCATGATCATCGTCAGTGTTTCGCTGTCATTAGCTTCTTGGAATGGGGGATTCCCACAAACCAACATGTACAGAATGACTCCAAGGCTCCATATGTCTACAAACAAATACACATCATGCATAACAGTCACAGACATGCTTAAAACTTCAAAAATATAACACTCCGCTCAAAAGAAACAGTACAAACAAAAACAAACAGTAACCACATAGTCAGGTAAGTAAAGCTAAGGTAAGGTAAGGTAAGAGAAAGTAAGTTATTTATTCATTATCACCTCCCTGTACATGTAATGGCAACGATCCTTGGAGGTAAGACCTAGGGAATAAAGGACCTTTCAGCTCAATTAGATGAGTCCATCAGCATAAAACGTAATCAGACCCAAGGGTCAACATCAATATATCTGGCATAACACAGAAGGTCAGCAAGAATTGTCTGAGAAACATTGCCCACATGAACCAGATGAATGGCTATTAAGACCATGTATCAGCTGGGATACAATCAAGGCATCTTCATATACGTTTGCATGCGTATGTATGTATGCATGCATGTATATGGTGCATGCGTGCAAAATGATTAAACCAAATCCCATTCAGCTCAATGTTTAGAGATACCTCAAGCAGAGCATGTTTTTAAGACCCGGAAAGGGTCAATACACGAGCAGCGAACCTAAAAACAGTTCATTGCATTGACTGCATCCATAAAAGCCATTCACATTTATGTCGAACGCTTAAATGCTGATCAGCTGAGCTTACATACAGGAATCACAGCCAGCCATCATGGCACTGCATAAAAAGCACTCCCAAGGCAAGCGCAACGATATCTCTGACAGAACACTTACTACGCAGGGCTTACAGCAGAACCGCATTAAGTGCAACAACCTATCAATTCTGCATGTGTGTATATATAGAACACTACCGTATATAAATACATCAACGATTAATTAATAATTTAGAAAGCATACTGAATACCTTCTGCATACAGTTATCCATCCATCTGATCCATCCATCCATACCTCAGGATTACCATTTAATGCATGCACACTTTATGCCTGCAATAAAACTTGGGCAAAACAGCCATGTCTGAATATATATAAACAGATTAACCAAACATGATTCTGTTCCAGACAGCGGGACAGCGCTAGGAATTCCAGTAATGACTTGACCGAAACACATATGACTACCACATTAAATAAGTCAACAACCCTTCAGTTGGATACTCAACGTTACTATAAACTCAAGAATGTAGGGCAGTAAGGGCAAAGAAATAAAACCTGGCTTCAAGAGAGAAATAAACCTACAGGAAAAAGTTGGCATAGGTTTGGTCCAGTGCAAAAGACCTTGTATATCCATATTAAAACATTGGCCTAAGTGACTTATTACAGTGATTTTTAGTATAACAATGCATTTGTCAGTGGAAATTTAAGACTGATCATTTAATCTTGAACTTGGCTATAAATTAAGTAAACTGATCACATGTACTGATGGTCGGGAGGTGAGGTGGTCAGGGAGAGAGGACTGGCCACCACCCTCATAAGCCGGGGCTAATAAAAAAACAGTCATTAACACTGTATTCCCATGGCTAACTGTTTAGGTAGCTTAAAGGACTGCATTTCTTTCTGATTCGTCGATTTCATCGTTAACGTGCAATCAAACCTAAGGACTTCTAATCTATAGCAGCATTACTAATGGTTGCTTCACAGTCAAACCATAGAACACAATCATTGTCCACTGGGCATTTCTACTCAAATCAAATGTCAGAGGACACTGAGACTTCACTGCTACAAAAGCAACTCTAAAGGGGCTATGGAAATGTCACATGATCATCACAAGCATTGTGATCTTGCATGATCTTGCATCACCATCAATTGAAGCCTTGTGCACTGCACTCAGATAATGGTGTTACAGGAGTTTCCAGATAAGGATTATTATATGATCACAGCATCTATTTTTAAGATATTTGTTTAACTCATGCTTTTAAAACACTCCAACAGCGTCTAAATGGATTCAACATAAATCAGTTTAGAGCTTGAAAGCACAGAAAGTCAAGTTGCATCATATGCCTGGTAAGAAGTGAGTTCAAAACCACCCAGTCACATCTGCACAGCAGCCAGCTTAATTAAACACATGTATGTAGTTTGGCAAGGTATGTTTGAACAGAAAGTGTTTCACTTAGATGTATGATGGTGGTTTTTGGCTAAAATGCATAATTAACAAAGACTGGCAGCTCAAATGTTATTTATGCACATAACACTCAATTTCTCTTTCTGGATTGCCTGGCCTCTTCGGGGAGATGTTTTAACTAACCACAGCTCTGGCTGAGGTGCTTATCGGATGATAGGAGGTAGAAATCATTTAAGACAATATGCTGATTAATTGCACTGTCGAGTTTTCCTGACCAAGAGCAACATGAATACATAATCATATCACTTACATCACTCGATCTAAGTAGACCACTTCTAGAGCAGCAGGTCAGTTTCTGTCCCTGGACACTTGGGTTGGATGGCCAGAGGCAGTGATTTTCATTAGGCAAACTTGACCCAGACTAGCACTTAGAAGGATGACAAGCCCTGGAATAGCACAACACCTGAGGCCCACTTAGCTCTTCATTCTCCAGTGGTTGGTAAATACAGGTCACCTAGCACACTTGGAGGCTAAACATGATCTCCTGTCATTCCATTGCGTGCACCTGTTTGCACTTCGGACCAATAATCCTTCAACTTGAGAATCACATTTCTACACCAGTTTCTATGACGGCTTGGTATTAAAAAGTGTAGCACCTTTAAACCTTTTATTGTTTTCTAGTGCCATAACCAGAATGCAAAAGATATCAGTTCAACACCAGTTGATGAAGACTTAATAGTAAAATGACACTCCACAGTTGTCATGTGTATTGTAGAGGAGTTTTGCTGAAGCCATTATATATAAATGTTTCAAGTATCAATGTAAACAAGTACTGACTCAGTTAGGCAACTATTTCAGTGATTTATAATTCACTCCGTAATTGCATCACAGATTCTTGATCAAGTGCAACAAAATGGCACCAGTTTCAATGATTTGCATAGTACCATTTATATCCTTTCTCCATCCCTGCATCACATCCTTCAAACAAAGCCCCACAAGTCTGACAAGTAGAGAAATCAGGAATCCATGCTGCTGCGACTGGAAGCCCTGCTGGTTGGCACCATAAAACTACCTGCACTGTGGACTTATAAATCTAGCATCTCTCCTGCCATGCAACCACTTGTAGCTACTGCTTACAGAAGATCCAGTTACTTGCAAGTAAAGTTTTCCATGTCCAAACATATAAGTAATTCAGTACTAACAAATAAGTAATCCCAAAAGAATAATAATAATGAGTAATCATTCTTCTTCTTATTTTTATTATACATTTATTTTGCACCACTACATAATGACCAAGCATCAGTCAATGGCATGGAGTACTTGTGACGAAGGTCCCAACATAGTAACTGTCTCAGGGTAGGCTCAAACCAGTACTCAATGTACTACAAGGTGAGCACTCTAACAAACTGGCTACCATGTCCCACAATCAGCTACTGTGTCCAAATAATCTATGTATATGCATATCATCATCATCATCATCATCATCATCAGTTCCTGACGCCAGCCATTTGACGGCGATGGGTACGAATAAATGATTTCCATTGTCTTCGGTCATTTGTCAAGTCTATTGCTCCCTTAATGTTAGTCTAAGTGATGTTATGTCCTCAGTTATATTATCTATCCAGCGTAGTCTTGGTCTGCCTTTGTGTCTTTTCCCTTCGAATCTTGCATGTAGTGCACTGTGTGGGATTCGGTCAACTGGCATTCTCTCTACATGTCCAAACCATCAGAGTCTTCGTTGAACGACTTTGTCTAGCAGAGTTGTTTTGATGCCTAATGACTGACTGTCTTATGTCATCGTTTCTTATTTTCTGCAGTCTTGAAATCCTTGCGATCTTCCTCAGCCAGATCATTTCTGCTGTAAGAATTCTTCTTTCATCTTGTTTTCGCATTGTCCAACATTCCGATCCATATAGGAAAATGGGTTGTATATGTGGTCTGTATATTTTTGTCTCTAATTATTACAGCTGTATTTATGGCTAAGTCAAGTGCCATATTACAATGAGTTTTGTCTCACATCCAGCTTACATTTGCAATCCATGTCTCTGACAACACTATATGAAAATTGGAGTTATAATTAGAGTATTACATGAAGGGGCCAATATCTACCCATATTTACATAAACACAGGTACGTACTAGATCTGAAGCCAGTAACCGCTGCACCACTCTTAGTCCTAATAGTCTCTTGCCATACATTCCAACAGGCCATACATTCCGACATTCACACAGCTCAGATATATTCAGATTTCTTGGCCACAACATAAAGATTGGCTGCATGCTTGACAACAAGCAAGAAAACAACCCTTGACAAACATGTCGAAACCACGGCCTGAGTAGGTTGCTAGCCTTCTATATGTATGTAGGCCCTTAAACACTAGAAATTATTCTTAATGCTATCTTTAGAAGCCAACGTAAACCCATACCAAGTACAGTTTTATAATAAGGTGACCTACTGAATTAATTTGGTATCCATGCTTCTGACCATGCTATATTAGAATTCATGCTACATGCTGTGCTATATATATGAACATTATACTACATATGTATGCATATATAACATATATTATAACATATATATAATTTATACATAACATTTACACATATACACAACATGCTGTTACAGTATATGCACATATGTTGCATATAGTGCAAGCTATGCTTTTATGATGCATGTGACAATGAGGTTCTGGTATGAATATACCCATCACATGCATTATATACCAATCCAGGCTACAGTGATGACTTTTCTAGCTATGAAATGTAAATACTTCCTTGTAACCTAATTTATACCTACCTGCCTACCTACTTACACACCTAAAATATTTATACACTAGTCCAAACCCAAATGATTTTTCAGCGACTATGAATGAAAAATGGCCAAGAAAAGGATGTTGGACAAGGTAGCCAACTGGTTAGAGCCAAGCCCTTAGCCAGAAATACAGAGTAGCCCGTCCAAAAGCATTCGAAGTCGTGACAGCCCAACACCGTGAGCGTACGAAGTCAAGACTGCCCGAACTGTACGAGTCCGACTGCAATGACCCTATGCTATTTACAGAGCCTAATATCAACTCCTGCTCCTTACAGAACTGTCATCTGAATGCTCACAGTGGCTCTAGAGAAGAAACTGGATGGTGCTGGATGAGAATTATGCCCGTCCAAAATAATTTTCACCCGTTCAAATTACGGGTGGACAGATGGCTGGCTAAGGCCTGGTTAGAGCGCTCTCCATGTAAGACTAACATGACTGCAGTTACAGTATAACCCTCAGGAGCAAGTCTTTCAGTCACAACTGCATAGCACCATTGACTGATGGTTGGTTATTACATAGTTGCACTTAATTTATGCATAATAATAACATGTGAGTGATGGAAAATAGTTTTCAGAATTTGCTGATCGAAGAAAGGATGTCCACAAAGTACAACCACAGGTAGAAAGGCACATCATTTTGATATGTCTTACGCATGACAATGGCCAATTCAAACAAACATGCCTATTGGAAAACCAGCTTTGTCTCGACTGGAGGATGTAAAACAAAGGCATGCAACCACGTGTGAGATTTGTTAACAGAAACAGGAAAGGAAAGCATAAAACGATTGCTGTACTAGAACTTGACGAGGGTTCCACGACAATTTGTCTACAGACTTTCATCTACGACACTTCGTACACAGACATTTTGTCTACCGAAATTTCGTCTACTATGACGTTTCGTTTACAGATCAACGATTAAAATATAACTAACAGTAGAACCTGGATGAAAGATTAAAATACAACAAAAACTAGAAGCAGGATGAACGATTAAAATATAAATTAAACTAGAAGCGGGATCAATGATTAACATATACCGGGGTAACTAAAATTAGAAGCGGGATCAACGATTAAAATTTAAATTTAACTAGAAGCGGGATCAACGATTAAAATATAACTAAACTAGAAGCTAGATCAAGGAAACGTCATAGTAGACGAAATGTCAGTAGACAAAATGTCTGTATACAAAGTGTCGTAGACGAAAAGTCTGTAGACGAATTGTCGTGATACCCTTGATGAGTTATTCACACACTACAGCTCTTCAGAACTGTGAAATAGCCAAGTTTTAGCATATTTGTGAGGTTCATGAAATTTGCATACAAATATATACATACACAAATACATACATATACCTATCTCTGCTCCTTGCTCAGTCCTCATACAAGTAAGTATATTCTTTATTAACCAATTGCTTTGGTGTACAGACAAGCAAAACTTGTATTCAATCCACAGATACTTAAGACTATTGCTGTGCTTCTCATCTGAACAATATCAGAATTCTCATTGGTTGGGTCTGAAGCTTTGGAATTCACTGCCTCATTCTCTTGGATCTTCGTTCTCTTTCAATTCTAAACTTTCAACTTGCTTACTCACCACAGCCTGATTCTATGGCTTCTTTAACCAACTGCCATGAATTACGATTCTGGACTACAATTTCACTTGAAGGGACTATCGACTGACTCTTGTGCATACTGGTAACAACACCATAGAAACAACTAGATTAGGTTATTACTTATTACTGAATCAAATAGTTACACATTTAGTGTCTAATCAGATGGACATCAAATTTTCAGATAGAGCTGCAATTCAGCCAATGTCCCACAACATTGCATATGTGCTTGTTTGCATGTAGTGTTCCAACAGCAACGTTACATCCCAATGTTATCATATGTGTAGTAATGTCAACGTGATGGCATTTGAATGTCAACCATATCAAAGCCACTGAACATTCCACTTACCGACAGCAGGTGCATCATAGGAATCTCCGAGTAGAATTTCCGGAGCGGAGTATGCTAGAGAACCACATGAAGTGTCGAGCTTTCGTCCAGGTACAAACTTATTACTGAAGCCGAAGTCTGTTAACTTGACAATTTTCACATTTTCAAAAAATACAACATTTTCTGGTTTCAGATCTCGATGTACAACATGAAGCTTGTGGCAGTAACTGATAGCCTGCACTATTTGTGCAAAATAAACTCTAGCAACGTCTTCACTCAGACCTCGATCGTGCTTCAGAATGTAGTCGTAGAGATCACCGCCGTCCCCCCACTCCAGTATCAGATAGAGTTTCGTTTGTGTATCAATCACTTCATACAAGCGCACAACATTTGGATGCTGAACGAGTTTCATACACCGTACCTCTTGAAACAGATGCGCTCTTGACACCTCATCCAGCTTTGTTTTATCGATTACCTTGACGGCAACCTTTTCACCGGTGAATACGTGGCGGGCTAGCTTGACAACCGCGTAATGCCCTTTTCCTATAGTCTCCCCTAGGTCGTACAGTCCGGCTATCATACCTTCATGCCGAGCCTTACTTGGGCGCTTAATGTTCATTTTGCACGCTATTGTACACTAATTCCTATCCGTTATCATTGTAAATATTAAAAAATCATTTCGGCTGCGACCGATAAACCCAGTGGCCAGTCTGTTTTTAAGGTCGACGAATTATTTAACATAAATCCGTCACCTACGATTTCCGCCATCTTACATTAAACTAAGTTCTTTGCACGTGACAAAAACAAAGCCTGTGATTGGTCAGCAATCATCCCTTTAGGGTCACAACCTTTCTCCATTGACGGCCTTAAAACATGGGAAAGCGGATCGGTCGAGCAGCAGGACAGGAACAGTAATTATTATTGCTTATAAGGTACGACCGTATGAGTCCCATTGCAACACAGTCGATGTTAGATCACCAGTTGCGGTCTCCGTGCTTACTTAATTACTGCCTGTCTGAGTAGTGTCTGACACGTTGCATGACGTCATGCAATCGTGACAATTATAAATTGTAATTTAATAATTATAACCAGCAGGAAGTCATTGCTGAATGTTAAACTCTCAAGGTCCTCTAAAACTGAAACTGTTTTGTTACTCTTAGTTTTTACGTTTATCCAGTTATTTGAAGTGTTAAACTGCCCTACTGCTGTTGATTGCTAAATCCAATGTTTCCCATCTTTAATCTGCTCTAGTGGCGGTGCGGCTGAGTGATAGAATGGGTCAAAACGTGAAAAACTACTGAATATCACTGCTGATGTAGACCTATTATTATTTTAAAGCATAAAGTAGTGTAGAAATAGTCACTACACTGTGGCTAAATACAAAGAACGTTGCTCGTTATAAAGATAAAGAAGTGGAAGAAAAATAAAATAAATTAAGGCCAGTGTGCATTGATGAATGACATTTAGTAATAGTGCCTTGCTCTAAAAGGTAGGAAACCATTAGATTAATCAATATGGAAGGGTTGCAGGATTGAATGAGCACTGCATTGCAACCTCAGACTTAGTTGTGCGTTAAATTCTTTAATAAACACTCATATTCCTCTGTCATTTTCTTTCATAAATTCACATTAACATTTCAGTCATCTATTTGTAAGTACAGTAGGCAGTAAAATGCATTACATTATTAGGTCACTAACAGACATGCCAGATTACCTAAGAAGTTGATAGCAAGTTGGTAAGTCAGTTGTCAAGGCTAAGCGACTTAGTCAGTTGACAAGCATGTGACTTAGTCAACTAAGTTGTTAAGTCAGTCGCTAACTCATTCAGTCAGTCGGTAATTTCATAGCGAATACTTCCGGGGACTATCGCTACGCTTTATCTATTCTGTGCTATCACCCACCCAACAGCAATATGTATATTGCAACAATTTGAAACCAGTTTTAGCTTCAGCAGTGTGGTTCTGCTCTTGTCTTTCATAGGGTAAGTAATAACAATATGCTTGAAACCCTATTTTGGGAACAAATCAGTGAGATAGACTATTTGCCAAGTGAGTACTGCCATAGGCCTAAAGCTCTTGCACCATGCCCTCTTCTTCGGCCACAGCTATGCTGCAGCTCTATATAAATCGTCTTATTATTATTTCTATTTATTTTTATTTATTCCGGATATTTCTATAGCGCCTCTCGAAGTCAACTACTACTCAGAGGTGCTCCCGACTACAGCATTTAATACTGTGCCGGAATTTTCACGCCAAAGCGCCACGAGCAATTGCGAGTGAAGGACTTGCCCAAGGTCCGTACGCAGTGGCTACAGTGGGATTCGAACTTGCAACCCTCCGGTCACAAGGCGCCAAACTTACCACTGAGCCACCACGCCCCACTTATAGTTGATTTTCGGTTTAAATATCCACATGGCTGAAATTAACAAAATTTACTTTACTCTGTGTAATTAATTACTATTTACTACTGAAGTAATTGCACTAGATGTAATTACACTAATGCCTTTACAGAGAAGTAGCTAATGCAACTTCTTATAGGCAAGTCCGATTGCTTGGAGTTTAAATACCTGTACAAAACGACTAACAATAGACTGATTAAGCACCCATTTGAGACACACATGTGCTTACATTGTATTATCCCGAATGCTAATGTTATGCACAATTATCACTGTAGCCAAATGGTATATTACAAAAGTTGTGTTGTATTTAATGGTCTCATCTATTGTAATTAATTATAAGCAGTGCATGTTACATGTAGTATGTAACTGTGGGCGATTACTGGGAACAGTTACATAGCACATTGTTTCTCTTGAAGTGGTACCGCATAAATTTGCAGTTACAATTACAATATGCTTTCCTATTAATGTCTTCTGAGCTAGGGCTGTACTAATATACACAGAAGGTGAATGCCAAAGCATTGTAAAATGGCTCATATATCCAGTGGTGCCGGCACCGGCCTCTTTCTGTCTCTTCGCATCGTCCACTTCGCTCCTCAAACAGATTTGAACTTGCAGTTCCTCATACTAGAACAGCTATGGCGAAGTCCCGATCTTTTGCCTCAATTGGTCCCTCTCTCTGGAATACACTGTCTCCTTCTACTCGCTCTCAAATTTTAATAAGTAACCCCTCATCTTCTTTTGCTTTCCTCAAGACTTATTTCTTTTCTCTTGGCCTTGCGCACTGGGAACGCCTCTGAACGGTTCACCCTACTAGAGGCGCTTTATAAATGTTTAAATACAATACAATACAATACGCGGACGCAATAGACGCATTTGAGTCTACTTAAATGGGGCCGTCCATATATTACGTACGCAAAGAGGGGGGGGGGAGGGGGGTCAGATTTTGGCGATTTTGCGTACGGGTGCGTACGGGGGGGAGGGGGGGTGGCCGAAATGTGTACGTACGCAAAATAAATTTCGAATTATGACGTCCACATTAGCCTATTTATAACTCTGTATTGTCCTATAGTCGTCCGATGGCATTTTATTACATGATATAAAAGCCATGTGAAGTTATTCTGTGCTGTGAACGAGACACCTATAATTGGTCTATATTGGCCCTCACTCATCCTTCAATCTGGCCTAAAGTGCAGAGAGACACTTTCTGCGGCTGGTCTTCTCGGGGGGGGGGGGGGTGTGCGTCAAGCGTACGTACGCAGGGGGGGGGTGCGGAAGAAAGTACGCTTGCGTACAGGGGGGGGGAGGGGGTCCAATTTTCCCGAATTTTTGCGTACGTAATATATGGACGGCCCCTTTCTTGGCTAAACAGTAAACAATGAAATACATTAATGACACTAATTAGAACTTGTAAATGTTAACCTCTAAATGTAAATATCCTAATCTAAATGTGTGAAATAATTAAGGTTTAAGAATTTCTGGATGGCAAAAATGTATTAGTAAAATCACACTATGCATTCCATGATGACAATATGCTATTGTTAGTAGCTCTGTGGTTACACTCTACAGCCTGAGGCTCTACTTGTACAGCCTATCTATGCTCCAGATGTTGTGCGTCATGACATAGTAAACAATACGAGCGTGTCTCTTTGTATTGCATTTTAGTTATTAACTTATTATCAACTTGATTAAACCCCATCAAGTACTTCATGAGAAAGCACTGAGTGTTGCACAGCAATTATGTTGTTTCCCATAGAATGTTTGAAGGCATCGCAGTATGAGGTTTGGTGCACATGAAACCAAATGTATATGATTGGTCCTTTAGAAAATAAACCCCCAAACTGGTCACTGTTACAATGTTACATTCCTCTGTCAAAGTATCATTAGCCATCCCGTCATTAACGACCAGATCATGAGGATGTTCTTTAGTCAACAGAAAGAACTGAAAATTTAGTCATTTATTAGTAAACTTATTCTGTACATAGATGAATGTGAAGGAACACTTCCAACACATAATATATTCATGACAAAAAGAAACCTAGTACAACAGACAAACACAAAAGACAACAGTGGAGAAAACAACAAACAAGCTACAACTGCTGCTGATGGGAAACTCACAGGCCTGGAAAACCACTAAGCAGGAAGAGATGTTAATGGAGAAATGAAGTTCTTCCAAGTAAGAAGGTTCCCCCTCCACCAAAAGTAACACCAGACTAGTTCCAGCACTATACTTGCAACTGGCAAAACAATCTCCGTTAAAGCCATCAGTCTTTTCATAAAAAACATAAATATTCAAGTATATATTGTAATATATAATTCATGTAGCCCTCTCTAAGATACCTACTTGGAGGTACTCCCAACCCAGAGGGTGGCAAAACAATATGAAAAATCAAGTGTACTAATATTCAGAAATATGAATATTCAAGTACAGGATCTGAATATTCGTAACATCAACCAAATGCTAGAGCAAACATATATTGCGTAATACGGCAGGCAACACATCTGATAAACTCATTGACAGCAGATTCAAATGAGCGGTTTACAGAAGCGGTCTGAGGTTCACAAGCAGGGCAATAAAAATAAAAATCAGAAGCCTAACACTCGTCTTTGGATCGAACAGTACATACTGTTATATGCCAAAGAGTTGGCTCTGCGGTGTTTCACAGGTTCCTGATTAAGCTGACAACTGTCAGGCTCCAACATTGCCTATATACACGTACAATGAATTACCAGCAGAAAATTAAACCAGTTATGCTCCAGAAAAAGTTACAGAAATACCAAAGTCATGTTGAAAGAGAGAGAACGAAAGAAATGTTTCCACTATTGGCCTAATCCTATATTAAGCACCTTTTGAATCGAAACTGTCTTAAACCCAAGGAAAATCATACTGATTAAAACATTTTCACAATAGCTGAGTATCGATTGAAGTTGTGGCATTTCTGGTCTTGTTCCTACAAACAGTGGTCAAAGCATCAACTGAAAAGCAGCAGCTACACTGCCAAGCTGTAATAAACCCTGTTTGAATCCATTACAAGTAAAACAGCATCTATTCCATCAATACAAGGCTTAATTACCTTAATTCAAAGCAAAAATCCTGCTTCTAATGTTGCACGGGCAGGCTTCAAATTAATGACAAGAAATCCGATGTCAAAACATCTAACTCACAAAAGTCAGTACTCACAAAGATAAATGACATTATTAAAAAATCAGCCCAGTACTTGCAATAAATGGTACCTTTATTTCAATATTTCAAAGCTGCTTATGACAATTTTATAAGAGTTGGGTTATGTATAGGTAAGTATCTGCTTAAGAGTTTTTCAAACCACTGCAAACTGAATGGAATTTGGTTGTGTAGCAAATTGGAGGAAATGCCACAGAATAACAACCAGGATAGACTGGGTCACATACTCAGAGGAGAAATAGAAGAAGCGATAAAAAACCAAAAAAAGAGGAAAGCACCAGGGGAGGATAACATCACAGCAGAAATGATCAGGGAAGGAGAGGAGTGCTCAGTGGAGATGATGCACACCCTGTGCAACAGGATATACCAAGGAAAGAAATGCCCGGAGGACTGGGGAAAGGCGATCATAGTCCCCATACACAAGAAAAAGGACAAGACTATCTGCAGCAACTACAGAGGAATCAGCCTCCTAAGCGTGCCTGGGAAAGTGTACACCAGAGTCCTGCAACAACGACTACGGAGGTATGTGGAGGAAATAGTGGGGGAGGAACAAGCGGGTTTCAGAAGAGGAAGGGGAACAGTGGACCAAATATTCACAATTAGGCAACTGTCGGAGAAATACCATGAAAAGAACAAGGTGATATATAACAACTTCATAGATTTCAGACAAGCTTTCGACAGTGTCTGGCAGCAGGGGCTGTGGAGAGTGATGAGGAACTACGGAGTACCAGAAGAGCTAGTGGAACTACTGGAGGACCTGTACAGTAAAACGATAAGCGCAGTGAGAGTAGACGGGGAGCTAACGGAATGGTTCAGAGTACATGTTGGAGTAAGACAAGGCTGCGGCCTATCCCCATACCTATTCAACCTGATATTGGAGGCAATGATGGACATAGTGCTAGCAGATACAGAAATAGGGGTGAGAATAAATGGAGAAATAGTCAACAACCTAAGATTTGCAGACGATATAGACCTGATGGCGGAAAGCGAAAGCCAGCTACAGGAACTAACGACCAGGGTACACGAAAGTAGTAAAAGATTCGGGCTTAGGATCAACGGAGAGAAGACCAAAACAATGACAATTGGCAAGGAAAAAAAGAAGATAACCATCACCTTGGAAGGAGAGGAGTTGGAGCAGGTGGCGGAATTTGTGTACCTTGGGGGTGTAATTACGGAAGACGCAGAATCGACAAGGGACATAAGGAAAAGAATTGGGCTAGCATCGGCAATGTTTGGGAAGCTGAGGAAACTATGGAGATCAGGCAACATCTCAATAAGAACAAAAACCAAGCTATATGAAACACTGGTAATACCGGTCCTTATGTATGGAGCAGAGTCTTGGTGCGTGAAAAGGGAGGACGAGAGAAGACTGCTGGTGGCGGAGATGGGATGGCTACGAGGACTACTGAATAGATCACGGAGAGAAAAGATACGGAACGAAGTGACACGAGAAGAACTGGGACAGAAGAAAACGGTAGTGGAAAGAATAAAGAAAAGAAGACTAACATGGTATGGACATGTGATCAGAATGGAGAGCGGAAGAATGCCGGCAAAGGCGCTGCACGGAGAAATGGAGGGAACGAGGAGCAGGGGACGACCGAAGAAGAAGTGGATAGATAATGTACTGGAGGACATAGAAGACAGAGGATGGGAGTTAAAAAAGGCAATAGAACTCGCAAGAGACCGGCCGAAATGGAGAAGTTTTGTTGGAGCCTCATCGTCGGTGAACACTTGACGGAGGAGAAAAAGAAAAAAAGAAAGAAGCAAAACCTCAAACACGGGATAAACAGACTCAAATGTACCCGTTCATAATTCTCATTGCGTTATGTACTGTACACAGCCACAGCAGCCCAGCCACCCCAGTGTTTGCAGACCCAATCTACAGATCCAAAACTGCAAAGTTTCCTATGAATGAAAACATGTCACAGAGGGACAAAATTCACAGGGCCAAAAATTCAGTACAAATACTTTGTCAGAGCTACTTTCATGAACTATTACAAACCTGGTGCTGATTTACAGCACAGGTGATAACTTTGGCATATGAAGCAGGCATGCTTTCAGGAAGTTCTGGGCATTTTTATAGCACTATTTAGGGGTTAAGTATTCTCTGATACTGGGTCAAGACATTATACAGACGTTGTTACTAAGGGAGACATTAGAACAGCAATTGCCTGAACAGTTGCAAGCTATACAACCGAATTTGAACTCAGGTGTAGAAATACAGAGTAAACAAGACTATTGATCTAATTACACTAATATCTTTAGCCAGGAATCAGCATGCACACATAAACATATACATACACACAGGGGTTAAAGTGGGTGGGAACGGCGTTCCCACTGCTCTCGACATTCTTTGCTTGCGTTCCCACTGCTCACGCATGCGTTCCAATGAAACTCTTCTCTGGCGTTCCCACTGCTCACCCAAACCACTTTAACCACTGCATACACACATATACGCCCACACACCGGGTATGTATTTTTTACCATGGCTATCTACTCCACAAAGCAGTGCATCTATATTTATTCACCATCGACATAAAATACCATTACAAAATGACAAGACGTCCGCAGACGTGGCTAAGAAATTGCATATCAAAGACTTGCTCAAAGTCCAGACACAGCAACGGCCTCGGAACCTGCAAATCCCTTGTCTAATCAGATTAATGTAACCGCTTGTTCACTGGAGAGGGGAAGGAACTGGCAGATAGGCAGAACAGCCAAAGAGAAAATTCACATGGAGGAACTCAGTATTTTGTTTCTTCTGGTAAACAGACCGTGTAGTAAACCTCAGAAAACGAATGCCAGATTCCTTCATGTATCGACACGAATACAAACAATGGTTTCAGTCACTTGGCAAACTCGCAGTGTTCAGCCATTGATTCAACTCCTGCAAATGTGGAATGATCTTTCAATGTAACCACTTCTCAACTTCAGCTTCAAGCAAGGATATGTATATACTTATTTAATTAGCACAAGATGCCAATACAGTACCACTAGATCACACAACTTCGAGTACTGTATTTAAATTCACCAGTTGACAAGGTGACCTTGGAAAGAAAATTAGCCACAACTTTTATCTAAAATAAGGGGTACAGCCTTTACATATACACATGCATAGTATGCAAAATCAGTTCGATATATGCGTTTATTATGTATTCTTACACAGACAAGTGTATGTGTTTCATCACCATGGCAATCAGGGTGCTTGTTGCTACATATTTATTTTTCACCGCAAACTGCTGAACATGGCTGTTTTAAAAGTTTCCTAATAAATATTTGCTTTTAGCCAGCCAGAAAACGTGCTTATCTTGTAACCTTATAAGCACTTGAGATTCAAGTGTTGCTGTGAAAATTCATCATGCTGTGTATCAGCTGAAGAGTTGTCAACTGCTTAATACACATTCAATATTTGGTCACATAAAACAAGCCTAGAAATGTACAGAAGCAACTGCCTCGAATTGCCAAGTATATTAGTTTGCAAAGGCATAAGTTTGGCAGCAATATTATTAGTATTAAAGATTTCAGAATTAGAAACCCAGTAGACAGAACACATCTTCATCACTAACAGGTATGTATTTAAGGTATTGTATTGTATTCGGATATTTATAAAGCGCTTCTAGCGGGAGGGCTATTCAGAATTGCTCCCAGTGCAAGAGAAAAAGCACGTTTTAAGAAAGGTAAAAGAGGAAGAGACTGAGAGAATAGAAGAATGAACGAACGGTAGGTAGGAGGTAGGTATGAAAGGAGGTGTTTCTAGGACTGTGTTCTAAGAACCACTGCTCGAAAGTTACTAAACTTTGGCTTAAACAGCAGACTATGATGGGGTCACACAAGTTTAAACAGAGAAAGTGAGGAAAATCTGCAGTGTTCTTGCCAAAACCCATAATTGCAGTTAATAGAATCTGTGGACAACAAAAGAATGAGAAGGTAATGCATACTTCAAAACTATGGAACCAAAAAAAATGACTGGCCAGGGGAGCAGACAGATGCTGGCAAAATTTACATAACTGGCAACTGGTTTTCCTACGTTATAATACATCCGAAAACCTGAACCATCTAAAGTTTTCATCTAGACAAAACAAAAAACACTGTCGGCAAACAGTATCGCATATATATTTCACAAATATCGTCATTTCTTCTGACTGGAATTATCAATCTTAACAGATTATGCATTACAAATACGACCTCTCTCTATCTCTCTTGCAGTTATTGATGTAAACCTTAACTAATGTTTGCATTGATCTGCTTTGCAACTAATCTGCATCAACCAATGGCATTAGGCAAATGTACATCAAGGACTTACTACAAGACAGCAGACAAAACCTTACACTGAAGCCTCTGCAGCAACATGCATGCATCCAACCATCTATCCATTCATCTATCCATTCAAATACAAAATATTTACACTCTACCCAATAACCACACAGTGGCTTCTGTCCACATTATATCGACCATTCAACAGTTATTAAACGAACATGGCTCACATCAGACTTGTAGGTTCTGAAGTTTCTACCAAAAGAAAAATGAGTAAGAAAATCCTGCATGGCCTTTGAGGCATTACAAAAAATATGTCAGTTCTATGTTTTGCATATCCAAACGATCTGAAAAGAAAGAAATTGAAAACTATGGACACGTGTGAAGACTGATCCAAAGCGGTGAGCGACGTGCACATCCGACGTCAGTGCATCTTTAAAAGGCCATACAGGACAAACACATGATAGAAATACAATCACAGTCAACTTAATCGGCCAACAACCAAGCCACTACAGCCAACCGTCAGCTAACATTTTGGAAATTAACATAAGATCAGCAAAGCCGTTTCGTAGAAGATTTCTCTTTTTGCTTTATGCGCAGTTGTTGAATTTCATATCCTGCTCGGTCCAAGTGTAACGTATGCACAACAAACACCAAATCAACGGCATACTAGTCCACCAAATACTACTAAAACAGGGGCCAAGCATCTTTGTAGAGCGGTTTCTGACAGGGCTCCACTGCACCAGTTGAAAATTCATTTTTTGTTTTCATTTCGTTCAACAGTTAGCTAATATGGATACAGACTGTCTTGTTTCAGTAACGAAATTCGTTACGAAGGGTTTTTCAAAGTGTGTTCAAACGATGCCAGCAAATCGCTCTGAAAGTTCATGTCAATCTTGTTTGATTGCTGAAAAAACATAGAAACACAATATATATATAGACAAGTTATGGATGGTACTGACTTCATTTTCTAAGCTCATTCATGTTGGTCGTCAAATCTTTTCTTCAGTTCATCTTACACATAATGCAATCATTTCAACTCAGGTATTGAGGTGTAATGAGTATTAAAACTTAAAGGCACCATTGGAAATAAAATTATGAAATAATATAAAACTGGCAGTGGCGCATACAATCAATGACATCTGTACAAGCAGTCTGGTGTATCAACTGCTAGACTTGCTTACTTTATTAGAATATCTGCTGCAAGATAACTTTAAATCTAATACGATCAATACCACGTTACTCTGTGAAGTGGCAAAACTTTCCCCTTATCTGTAGCACTCTGAAATGTGAATGAAAAGCTGTTCTCATATGAATTATAAATAACTGCAATTAAAGTCTGAATAATGACATCCAAATTCTGTTTTTAATTGAAAGAAATGGTTTGAACATACCGCTTCCATTCGCCTGCGCTGCTGTTCACGAAGTCTTTCCTGTTCTTTTAGCTTTGCCTGCCTTTCAGCTGATGTCTCTTTGGGTGCACTTTCTAGTGCAGGTGCTTGAGCTGTTGCTGTTCGTTCGGAACTGCCGAGCGCTCTCGTAAGAGCTTCCTCCTCTTCCTTTGCCTTCTGATCCTCTCTTTTCTTTCGTTCACGCTCTTCTGACTCCATTTTCTGTCTTTCCTTCTCCTTCTCTTGCAGTTTCTCCTGTCAAGTGCAAACGCACACAAGAGTCAAAGTAACACGAAAGAGGAACAAATCCAATTAGGACCAGTGGCGCGTTTGCAGGAAACAGGGCCCTAGGCACAAACTTTTTGGGGCCCTCCTGAACTAGCACAAAAATGATTAATTAGCCCAAATGAACAAAACAATTATAAATTACAATAATATACTTTTATGTGAATACTAAACTGTAAAAATTAGAAAAAAGGCTATATTTAAAATAATTCAAAATTAAATTTTTTTATTTTTTATAATAGGTAAACGTGCCTCTGATTAGGACACAGTTCTGTTTTGATAAAACAGAAATCTGTCAGATGAAAGGAGACAAGACCCAACTGAGGAAGATTAAAATACAAAATAACAAAAATTAGAATTTTAAATACTGATAATTTAAAGCCACTGAAGATGAAATCCCTGAGTTCGTTATTTCTACGAAGATAAGTACTATACTCCAGCTTCGTAATTTCTTTAAAGATATTTTGAAAACAAATAAAAGTTTTGACATTTCAGCATTTGGGAGCTCACCAGTGGTGATTTAGATTAAACCAACAGAGCTTATACAAGGCTCATGAAGCCTGATTACTGTCAACTACTATCAACACATCACTGACCACAATAGAGTACAAGTGTTGGATTAATTTTGTAAAAGCTTATTAATGGTTGCTTACAGCAGAATTAAGCCATTTTCAAATTCAGTTTTAAATCTCTGCAATAAAGTTTTACTGACTAAAGAACAACAGTGATACGAATAATAATGATAATAGATCAATCCAGCAAGACAGAGAAGGTGTCTAGTAATGATTTCTAATTTTACGTTTCGTCCAGTAATCATTATCCTCTACATGTGATTTGCATATGGCATCCCCGTATTGGTTGCTGGTCTTGTGCAGTGTCTTGCCAATGGCAGGAAAACACAACTGTATATCATGCTCAGCTCACTGAACAGGAGGGTCATGTGTTTAACTTGAAAAACAAAACAACCTCAACTGTCCAAACAGTAATGAGGAAGTGTATTCCAGAAACTTTTAAGCCACTTGAACTTGCATACCTGTCACCAAAAAAAGGCCCTAAGAAACACTTAGACTTGGATATGAAACCTTCTAAGGTCATCCTGGACGCAGTCTCATAAAATATAAGCTTCTACAAGACTAGGCTAAATGCCGAAGATCAGCTTACTGATGCATTTCGTTGTTTTGCAAGCTCTTTGTAGTGATTGAATGATGCATTCACGTTTTGTTGTGGCACTGCTTTTGGTGTTGGTGCCTTTGAATTTGCCTTCAGATTTAGAAAACTCCAACTAGAACCACTTGGTTTAAGAACAGCTTCCTGTAGGAAACAAAAAGAAATGACAAATCACAAAAAAGCACAAGGTTACCCTTACTCATGAAGATCTACACGTAGACATGAGTGCATGGACATGTAATTACAAACAGGTATATTTATAAAATCTAATCTAATTTTTTTCTCTAACATAAAACTGCTATTATAAAAATACACATGGTATGTTCACTTCAGTGAAACAGCATAGAAAAATTGTAATCTGTTGAAAGTCCAGTCAAACTTAATCGGAATATAATGGCTCGAAGTGAATGATGACCCTTCTATAATGAATAGAAGGGTCTGCTTGAAGAACCTCAAGAAATTACCATAGGTGTTTAAAGATCAGAATTTTATACCCACAGATATTACTACATAATCTCCAAAAAAATACATACCCTTTAACCAACACACTGGCCCCATAATCTAATAACTCCTAAACTACCTTCATCATAATGCATTATGTTGCTTCAAGTTAAACTGAAGTAGTAAGAGTAATTCATTTGAAAAGCCTGGTTGATCTCCTATACTGGCCAGTTTGTTTTGACCAGCTCTGCTCTTGCACTGACACCCCTTCCCAAAAACAGCCAAAAGCCATGAGACAAGGTTGGACTACTCACTATACGCAGGACTGTTAATTTTTCTATTACCAGAGAGACTCAGTGGTATTAGGAAATAATAATGAAGGCTTTGCTTACTCTGGTAACACATAAGTAACTAACCATAACATATTCAGATCTATGCTACATATAAGACTTTCTTATAACTAAAGCTTCAGATGGCTTCATAAAGGATACTATCGATACCCTTACTGGAATGGTCTAGTCAACAGCAACCTAGACTCTTGCTTAAATTAAAATATAAAAACTTCACAAAAACAAGTATTTCCTGTTAAAACAGATAAGCTTAACCCTTTAATGACGAGTGTGTACTAAAATGCATGGAAAACTAATCCTTCTCGTCATTAAAGGATTAATGCAGTTAGAAAGTGCAAGAAGGACGTCTTAGTGACTTTAAAACATTATTTAGCATGGCATAGACTTTTGTGTGGGACCCAAAAGGCATTATATTAAATGTCCACATAATTATGTCAACAGATATAGCATGAGAACTACACCAAAAGCCAAGTCAATCTCCACTTTCCTTAACACCCTTACCTTTGGAGTCGTAGGCTTCGACGTATCGATTCCAAAAGGACCAACACTGACAGGAACCGTTTTTGTACTGAGCAACTGTGCCTTCGCAGAGGAGGCTGGTGTAGAAGCCAAATCTACGAAGATCAACTAGTTGTGCTAAAAACTAGTCGATACACTCAGAATGGCAACACAGCAGACTTGGATTTTGTCAGCCTTCCAAGTCAACAGATATCTCAGACACTGCATCTAGTGTATTGTTGTGATAGATAAACAATTGTGGTTGTTTGTTCAAATCCACTTTCAATTACAACTACTCATCCTTCACACACTGCCAAACGCATGTAAGCACGTGCTTGTATTCCCATATGCCAACTACCGAACCACCATCTGGCCAAGATGTAATCATGATCACAACCCAACAAGAGAACAGAGTTCAACTCAGCACTGCAACCAGCAGCATCAAGTCAACAGCTCCAAGCAATCGCCCAGTATTTGTCATAAAATAATGTAATTACACAAACACTGTTCCATCCTCCTGGAACAGTCCACCACTAACCATACAAACTATTTCCTCACAGACAGCTAAAGAAACATTTTCAAGCCATCTTACGATGCATCTCTTTAGAACTGTTAGCTTGTCACGTTAGGCGTTCATGTGAGATTCTTACAAGGCACTTTACAAGAAGCCAGACTGACTAAATAATGTCCCTGGAAAGATAACATTAAAACGTGCTTGCAAGTGCCACATCTTACCTAAAGAACTACCTGGTTTAGATGAAATTTTTGGACTAGATGAGTCTTCAGTGCTATTGCTCATGGTCTTTGCTGTCGACTTTTTAGGTACTGAGGCAGGAGGTGACGAGGAGGATGGCTTGCCTGCACTAGGAGCAGGTCTGGCAGATGTAGCTGGCATGGGTGCAAGTCTGGCATTGGGTGGCATTTGTTCTGTTTTGCCGACAGGACCAGCAACAGCGAAGACGGGTTTCTTTTCAGGCAACACACTGTGTTTGGTTGAAATGGATTCATGTGATTCTGTCAATGGAGAACTGGTTCGGTCGTGTTGAGTTGCAGCAGCTGGCTTTGATGCCACAGGTGGTAACAGAGGTAATGGAGCAGAAACTGGTTCAGGTGCAGGAGGTCGTACTTGAGATCCAGTAGTGGAAGCAGCTATGAAATATCAACCACAACAAATTGAAACCAGAATAGAATATATGATGTAATTAGAAACTATTTCTACCTCATTCTGTACTAGTTTCAAAACATATGCAAACAATTAACAACAGAAAGTTGAGGAAAGAAATAACAACATGTTGTTCTTAATTTACTTCCTCATCACACACTTATCGACATTCCATACCACGAGAAGTGTTAGGTTAGATTTGTAATTCTAATTTCTAATAAAAGCATAATTTTAAAGAAACATAACAGGATTGAAGTGGTACCCAATAAATATCTAAATATAGTTACAAAATTGCCAGGCTGCTTATGATAAGGTCATATCACAACATCTATCCATGACTGGAGTTTCATAACTCGAAATTTGTTAAACAAAAAAAACAGCATTTGATTCTGGCATTTTAAAGTGATCACAAACCTCATTAAGCAGTGTTCCAGCCATTCATGCTGATAATGGCATGCCTTTCTGACAAATTAAATTTATCACTATGCACAAGCTGTTTAAACAGCAATCACTTTTACGAGTGAAATTAAGGTACGTGCTTACAGGTGCTGCTGAGCACTTTGGGGGTTGGCTTTGGTGCCGCTGTAGTGCTTGGTCTCATGGGCTGCTGAGGAAGCAGATGACCAGCAGGATGCACAGGGCTGTCATCAAGTGTACCTGAATCACATAACACATCTCAGTTTAGACACTTATAGCATAGTTTCCTAGGGGTTAAGCTGAATAGAAATCTCAGTGCTATTATAATTACAGAGGTTTTATATAGCACCCCTTCAAGGTTATCTACTTAGGAGCGCTCCCAGTCCAACCACGGTCAAACAAGACAGTCTTAAGGCAGTGGTGAAACAGAGAAGAGCATTGATTGGGGTCAGTGCTGTCAGGGATGTGTATCCCTTACCACTGGGCTGCCAGTCCAGTATGCTACACACCAGACCACTAAGCAGCAATCATAAGAAAATTGCCCTGGCAGCAAAGTTGGTCCAAAATGCAACATCTACCTGTTTTCTTTTTCAGATCCTCCTCCACAACAGCCTCTACCAAAGCTTCTGGATGTTTCTTTTGTTCAGACTTCTTTTCTGAGACTGGAAACAAACAAGACATTACACCTTTCATCAGCATAACAGTCAGAAAAATCTACCATCAATGTAGCAAAGTAAGACAATCTACAACAACAAAAACCCCAGGCATAACTACAGTTGAAAAATTCTCTTAGGTCAAGCCTCTACACACCGAAAAAGCATTCAATCTGGGTCAAGTTAAGAGCGGTCAGTAATTCACTGATGACCGTCTGTGGATAACCAGACCACCTGTGCACACTCCAAAGGTCTTTCCCCTCACTACTCAGTATATGAGTACCAACACAAGTTGGGATGTTAAAAAAGTGTCCTGTCATTGGACTGCAGCGGTCATCTTAAGCAGTCTCTCAGCTGAACGATCCTATGACCTCAAGAGTTCCCACAAAGGTATACGCAAACACAGAACACAGGTTCTTGGGCTACATGACTCAGTTGTTTAATATTTCAAATGATGTAACTACTTAATTCAAACTACAGACAAACAAACAGAAATAACGAAACAAACTGCTAGCAATCAGTCGCTAAAATCCACCCAAAATACACTTCACGCAATACAATATCCATGCTGGAAAACTATTATTTATTGACACACACACACACACATACAGTTTACACATTCCTGGTTCGTGCACCATTCCACTAAACATGAATTGGTGTTATGTCCCAAAAGCTATTAATTTACTGGTCAACATGCCATACAAGAACTCAAGTGTAGCACTAACTATTGACTCTTCCAGCATTATCCCTTTTACGCTTATACACATTGTAACACTTAGGCATTACCCCCAATGAATTCGTGTTACAAATCCACACTGTACATCAATAAATTAAAACTTTCATAGCTGGCCCCCTATATACAGCAAATGGGCCAATATTATATATGTAGTGGGCCTGCAAGACAGCACGAAACTATGAAAGACATGTTATAGCAAGGAGATTGAGTAGATTTCCTGAAATCCTGGAATGTAACTTTAAAGTTACACATAGCTGTATAAAGAAAGTAAGCAGTTGTTAATAACACATAAATATCTAATGGCTGATGGAGCAACGAATCTTCCACAAACCTGCTTCTTCTCTGTCTTTTAAATATTTTTCGAGGTATGCTTTTATTTCAATATAGGCTGCTCGATTCAATTTTTCAACGACGATAGCAAGATTTTTTTGAGAATCTTCTTGAATGGCGTCTGGCTGTATGCCATAAATCATTCTCAAGCACTGGAAAACTATCTGGTCTGTCAAAATCAAGTGGTTGTAACAGAGTATAATTACTTCCTTACTACTCCGTTAAGCACATCAAATGTCAATGCCTAAGGCAGATGCATGTATTCTTATAAGCCGTTAAATGAAAGATATCACGCTCTAGAAATTGACAATAGGATCAAGAACTGAAGCTGTGTTTGTAAGTTGCCACAGCTTAAGAGACCAGTTACAGAACTTAAATACAGTGTGGACCCATTTACATGCTCCTGGTTTATGCCTCATTCAGCTTAATGTGAAGTGGTGTAATGTCCCCAAAGATATTGACTTAACATGGTATACTGGTTAATGTGTCATACAAAAACTGCAGCGATGTGCTAAATATTGACTTCTTCAGCATTATCTCTATTTAAATAAGGCCTGGTTTACACGCAGTATCATAATGCATGTCCTGTTACGACTTTGGTTAACAAGTCCACACTATACTGAAGCACTTTTGAGAAGTTGTTAAAAGCACATATAGGAAATTTAGCATCACATGTACAAATCCACAGCATTAACATGCAATAATAAATTAAAAGAATGAATGACTTCTATAGTGCCACAACTGAGTGGCATGCCTTTATAAATCTCCAATACAATACCATGTAAATAGTTATTTATGTACATCTGCCATACATCAGGGAACAGTTATTTCCAGGAGATGGAATTTAAAAGACTAATTTTTCATGCATCACTGGTAACCAACCACCAGCTGTCAACACACCTGTACAACTGCAATGCTCCTGTAAGCATATATCCTTGTAACAGTAAGGGATATGAAGCAAAGAATGCCTACATTACAATTATCATACAATCAAACCTGGTAACTGAGGTAAGAGTGTAGCGAGCCGTTTCAGGTCTTGTCTGAAGTCCGGTTCCAAAGCAGCTGCTTGAGGAGCAGGTGGCACAGGATCAGGAATGTCGGCCACAACCACAGCTGTGTTGGTCACAGGCTTTTGGGCGGTTTTCTTGTGCGACAGCGGCTTTGCTTTTGCAGGCTTTGCCGGTTTTGGCAGAGGTTCAACAGCAGCAGCAGCAGCAGCAACAACTACAGGAATTTCTTCAACTACTGGCATAGGAGGCGGTTTAGATATGCTTTGTGTAACTGGAGATGGCTCATCATCACAGAGATCATCTATCACTTTCTGTTTCTGCTTTTGTTTTTTCTCCTTTTTCACTGACTGTGTGTTTGATTGAAGTGAATTTATTTTTTCCTGAGCCTGAAGCAACTGAAATGACAAAGTGCTCAGTATGTTCATTAATTATATAAAAAAATGTCAACACTCTTTGCTTCATCGTCAGGTAAAAAGAAAATCAAATCTGTCACCTCAAAACTCATGACTTTCTCTTTCATAACACTTCTACATTATGTTCAATATGAATATATTCCTACTATTTTAGTTCTTATTGTATCTTTAATTAACACAAGTACGTATTTTTAACACAAAACTATAATGACAAAAATGGCTATAAAACTCAATTGAAGTCCTTCAAAGGTCACTTTAGAGATTCCAGCAAACACGGTTTGTTGACGCTGACAATATTTCGGAAAGGGCAATTCTGAACAAGATTGGCTGGGCACTTAAAAAGCACCATGCCAGATTGAAGTAGATGTGGCATACCGTAGCTTGCGGCTTACCTGTTGCTGAAGTACCTCTATTTCATCATCGTGCTCTGTCTTTTTACCAGCAGCATCATCGCTGGAGCTGGAAGAGGTAGACATCGTGCGCTTGGACTGTGAATAAGCACCTTGAGGTTGGTCAGACCACGCATCATGTTTTGTTGAATCCAAAGGAGTTGATTCATTCTCTTCTGGAGCTCTAGCATACCTTACTTCAAAGAAATTCTAAACCAACAAGCCATTTCCCAATGAGTATAAATAGACAATTATCTACTTCTGGCTGCAATGCAAGCAAGTAGCACATCGGGCAAATGAAAGAATCCAATCCTCTTGCAATACTAAGAAGAAATCTTCTTTATACTTGGATATACAGGAAAGAATTTGAATCATCTTAGCTAGTCTAATGAGATATACTATAATAATAATAATAATATTTATTCTTTAATTAAGCACCTGCAACGCACTGCGCTGTACATGTACAATGTACATGTTATAAACCTTAACTACTAACAGAACAGACAGCCTGCAATACACAGCGCAAATTGCAGCCTACAAAGCATGTCTGCCTATGGGACTCGATCTCTGTACCTGTCGCACTCTACGCCAGATGTTATCCAATGCGCTATCGGGCCCCCCGATATAATTTCCATGCATGCCAGAAAATTTCTGTAGCATTTGCCATGCATCTCCAAAGTGCACTCCTTGATAGCTTATTGATGATGGAGTTTAGCAAGAACAGGTATATATTTGGTTGAACGATGCTCAAACAGAACTCTTCACTGGCAGACTAGACTCTCGCACTCATCGACTGGCACTTCCAAGATTGACAGTAGAATGTACCTGTCTGAATACCCATCCTCCCCCCAACTCAGGGATATCTGAATATCTGCTGTGTTGCGCTTAGCTTTTAAAGAAGAACTTTAGAAAATTTGGAGTTTTTATGAATAAGATTCTTTGAAACCACATCAACGTGGTTCTCAAAGAAATGCCACAAACTCATAGAAAGACAATGGTTAGAAAGAGAATGCCCGCCTCAACTGTACACCAAAGCAACACCAAGGTGAATAGAGTACTCATAAACTGATTAAAATTCATTCCAGTAACAGTTCAGAGCTGGAAGGCTTACATAACACATCCCACTCTAAAGACACTACTAAACAACAATTTAACTGAGCATCGAAACTGACCTGAAGATCCCTGGCCACTTTTACAAGCTTATTGTTGCTAACATTGTATCGGTAGCAATTCGAAAAGACTTGTCTCACATCCGCGGCAAATTGTTTTATCTCTGTGTAAACGCCTCCTTCCAAATTTTTCTGAAACCAAACAGACACTAGACATCAAACAGTCTTTTCACCAACCCATCTCTCTATACCATTTAATGCAGGCCTACTAAAGCATTCACAACAGTCTTTGTCATCATGATCATCACCTATCACTGTGCATCAATAAATTTTATTAATTATAATTATATCAGTTTCAAATAGTCATTTCTGGAATAACTGCCTTGTAACCAGTGACTGAAGCCTCTTGGCCTTTCATTGCCCCATTTCTGTAAGTGCCTGAATATCACATAACATGTAAGTGCTTGAATATCATTCTATTTGTGTTGTCAGGTCTGGAACACCTAGGATTTATTTAATTGGAATGACACTATATAAATTAGCAATTACAATTATTATCAGTAATAAATCTTATGATCATTGGTTTTGCAAAGACTTGTAGCAAGCACATAAAGCAAAATCTCCTTACAATGCTGTTTTTGGAAACAAAAACTAAAGCACTGATTTAAAACTTGTTTTGTGATCTAATTTGAAATCTATGTTCTTCGTCCTGTTACATAAGATTCCACGTTACAAAGACGTGTGTAGTCATACAGCAACGACAGAGCATAATGAAACACCATACCTTAACAGTAATGAGATCCATTGGTCGTTTCACGACTTGGTAGTAGTTTTCCATCCCTGGCGTGTTAGGTTCAACGCATTTGTACAACTGAGATGCATCAGGCTACAGGTAACAAAAACTTTCAATATATAGTCTCATAACAACACATAAAGGTAGCCAAATGAATGGCAGCCAAAGGTATGAAGCAACACACGGGCATGGAAGGCCAGTCCTAACGTTCATCACTGTATGATCCAGCAAGCCAAGTCACACCCAACTTTAACAGCAACAGAAATTTCAAAGTATCTTTTAGCAGTCAGTTCACCATGTTAGTCACTACATTATCAAATCACTAAAACTTCGTAATACAGAGTAAACATTCAAACATACGAAATGTTAACCATGTAAAACATATAGAAAACTACACCCTTCTTTGGCTGCTAAGGAGAAAATTCAAGCATGGGTTGGGTATGTACAAAAGACTGGAGATAAAAATTAAAATTTGAATGCATGTACTGTTATGTACATAAGTGAACATTTTAAACTTGTAGTATTGCTATTGTTTAGATCAAATTAAGATCAACACTGACTTAGAAGCTACTGTAAATCAAGTGTGTAATGTGCATGATAATTAGAGCATGTAATGAACCACCGTCAAAAACATAAAGACTTTTTATAGCTCACCTCATCCGGCTGGTCCTCGATCATATTTAAAAGGACATTGTAACAGTACGTCAAAGCATCGGAGGAGAGTTTTCTGCTGTTGGTCAAATCTAGCATTTCTTCGCTTGTACTTTCTTTCTTTTGTTGTTGTTGTTGTTTGGCAGGTCGTTGTTCGACGATCGGTTGTATTTGGCCGGAAATGCTTGGCTCAAGAGAAGGACGCAATTCCTCGTTTAACTTCCTTTTAATGCTTTTTCTTACATCAAATATTTCCTTGTCGTCTGCCTTTCGCTTCAGTGATTTCTTTACTTCAATCGATTCATCCTCTTCGACCTTTATCTTTAACTGCTTTTTCGTTTCAGGCAGTTCACCTTCCGTCTTTCTTTTCTGCGATTTTTTTATCTGCAGCAGATTATTAAACAGTTTTATCTGTTTAGCTGAATAAATGCACATACTGCAATAACTTATACATTGGCATAGATGTTTATATAAATAATTTGCAAAGTCAGTGTCATGCAAGGAAATCTTACAAGTATTATTAACATGAAGAACTTGTAATTGCACATTTATATAGCAATGCTTCAAGAGAAACACCTCAGTAAGCTTGGAAAACTTGGTCTTGAATCATCAAGATTTGGAGCGTGAACAAGCAATGCTAATATGCAAACATAAGTACAATTATGCATTTTTTCAGACCTGTTGAGTAGCCTCTGTGTAATCATCCTAGACATGGTGCTCATTCACATTTGCCTCTATAGCCTATCAGAACAATTGGGCACCGGTGCACACTAGGGAGTAAATGGCAACAACTGCAGTGCACTGGTCCAATGTTCTGGACCTTGATTGATCCCTTGCTGGCTAAAGAACCAAACAGCAGGAAACAAAACAACAAATTTGCCAAGAATACCGCAGCATCATTGCAGCTCACCTTGGAAGACGATGCTGTTGTGGGTTCAGCTGCAGACAACTGAGCTTCGAGCGTTGGAGCTGAACGAATGTCGAGTGTGTTTGTTAATACGACTGGTGTTGTTGAAGTCGAAAAAGACGACTTTGGTTCGAGTCGGTTGTTGTTGACTGAGGCTGAATTCTTTGACGGCATTACAGCTGCAACTAAAGAGTCGTTGGACACTGCCTTTTGTTTTGTTTCAATCTTCACAGATGGCTCTATGCTAAGCGGTGAACTGGCAGAAATGCTACCATTAGATTTGCGCACCTGCTTAGGCGAAGCTGAAGCAGCGGCTGCTGGAGCTCTGCCTCGTCCTCGTTTGCTGGGTTTAACCTTGAAAATAAAAAATAGCAATAAAGTAACAAAATACAAGCAATTAAAGCCCATAGACAGATGCATAGGGCAGAGGTCTCCAAAGTTTTCCAGCGGGGGGCCACATTGCTGACTTTCTAAAGCTCCACGGGCCAAAACTCCGAAAAAGCACCGCGAATGAATAACTGTTAACAGACTATTTATTCCTGAGGTCTGATGCAGTGCAGAATTTCAATGCAGATATCAATAACAATTAAGATGGTTTTTCGTTAGTCCTGATTAGTGTGAGAAGCATGAAATTGATGCATTTCTGAAATAATTCTATCCAACTGCGGTTCAAAGTGAGTGGTTCCTATCATAAGTAAGGCATTCAAATGTTCATCAGACAATTCCGATCTGTAGCAGGATTTCGTGTACTTTATCTTGGAAAAAGTCTTCTCACACAAATACGTAGTGCCAAAAACTGATATGAATTCACGAGCAAAGTTTCTTAAATAAACATATTTGTCAGATGGAAGGCATTTGTAGAATTCAATCAAATTTCCTTCCTTAAATTTGTCCCTCAGGATGTCATTGGATTGCAAATCGATAACTTCCATTTGTAAGTCAGGAGGTAAGTCTTCAATGACAGAGTCAAAAGGATTTTCGAAGGTTCTTATTTTCGAAGAGCATGCATCGAGATCAGAGAAACGTTCCTGGAACTGTTGTTTCAAAACGGAAATGACATCTTGAGCAAACAAGCTTGGAAACGGAGTCGCAGCTTCCTGGCTATATTTGTCACAGCGTGAAAAGTGAGATAAGCAGCTTCTTGTTAACTAAACTGAGTATCAAATAATGTTAACTTCTGACGAAAAGCTTTAACCTTGGAGTACAAATCACAAATTAGTGAAGTTTCACCCTGCATTCGTAGATTGAAATCATTCAGGTGCATGGTTAAATCTGCTGAGAAGGCTAATTTCCAGAGCCATTCACTGTCTGTGAGCAACACAAGTGGACGGTTCTTCTTATTTAAGAATGATTCAATCACAGTTCGAAGCTCAAAAAATCGAGTCAGAACTTTTCCACAGCTAAGCCATCTCACTGAAGTATGGTAAGATACATGTAGGTCTGGAAACTCAGCATCCATTTCCAGCAGTGATAATGATAACAGTAAAATATGCACAGTTGCTGTTTCTACAAACAGCGAAATGGATTTTGGCAATATGCATGTCAGAGTACAGCGGCGTTAAAATTATCAATTTTCCCAATTTAGTTTGTTTTTTCAAGGAGAGTTCCGCGGGCCAGAATATAGACCTTAGCGGGCCGGATGTGACCCGCGGGCCGTACTTTGGAGACCCCTGGCATAGGGCATTAAGTCTTCTTGTGCACCAGACCATTCATCTGAACACATACACTGTTCCACCAGATGCAGCTTAACCCTTTAACGATGACAGTGTCTTTAAAGTGATTGGGAAACTGATGCCACTAGTTGTTAAGTTGTAAGAAACACGTTCAGTGTACCAAGTTGTTTGCACATACGTGTTTCTTTCATTCACAAAAAGTATCACTTTGAACCAATATGACCTAGTAAGTAAGTAGTACATTGGCTTGCAATGCATTGGCCCCATATCAAGAACTCTGAAGTTCAACACTTCCAGATCCATGGTCTATAAGTCACACCTTCGTAAATGTGATGTGATGCCAAAGTGGCAAAATTTTTGTAAATTCGACCGTAAATAAACGGTTATCTAGACAAATCATCAGAATGTCATCAGCTCCTGACGCCAGCCACTTGGTGGTGATGGGTACGAATAAATATCTCCATTGTCCTCAGTCATTTGTCAAGTCCACTTCCCGCTTAGTGTTAGTCCAAGTGATGTTAAGCCCTCATTTATATAATCTATCCAGCATAGTCTTGGTCTGCATTTGTGTCTTTTTTGCAGAAGTAGTAACTCCATTCACTAACATCGACATTGCCACTTTACGTGAACCTTGAAACAGTCCAGATCTATCATCACTCATCAGAAATTAAAATGCAATATAAAGGAACTTATTTCTAATCCTCACCATCATCATTATGAACCAGTGATGCTGTCATCATACAGTGGTGCTATATAAATACAGCATAAAAATGTCACATTGATCAAAGCCACTAACCTCTGCTGGCATGCGCTTTATCAGCTGATTGAAGTAATTTTCAACACTTTTACAGTAGGTTATGACGTCCTACAAATGTATCAAAATGTACATGTTTGTAAAAGGCAAAGTATAAGCCATGGTTTTAAAATTCATTCAATTTTCAAGCCGCGATTACCTGGTAAACAAGCAGCCACGGAACAAATGTGCATTCTAATCACGGCAGATGAGTGGCACTATCACATAATTAGATATTGCAAATAGTGTTGTGAGGCGGAAAACTTGTCCGGAAAATTTCATATTTTTCCGGAAAATTTCGGAAAATTTCCGGTGTATTTTTCCGGAAAATTTTCCATATTTTTCCATCAGTATAATATTAGTAAATAAGAATTTAAATGCATCATAATGTTTAAAAATCACTCACTCTAAACTATCTTATATAGTTATAACTGATATGTTTATTCAATAGCTGGCACTGTTAGTGCTTACTGTTCAGTGTTCACAAGGCTCAACATTCAACAATGACAATACGTTTATGAATTAACTGCAATTAAACTTCACTGCTAATTTAGAGAAAATATTTTGTTATGGTGTAGCCTCCTTAATATTTTTTAGTTATGAAAATATCAGAAAAAAACAGCAATTGGTAGATTGTTTCATGTTTATTAATTTTTTTTAAAACATTTCCTGCAGCAGGGCAGACTGCAGACATACAGTCTACAATTAGTTTGAATTAGGCTACTGTAGTTTGAACCGCTAATGAACAGAACAGTGAACTATTGCTGAGAAAATTGATTCAAACAGTATTGTTTCAAGTATTGGTAGATTGTTTCATGTTTATTTTAAATTTTTTTTAAAATGTCCTGCAGCAGAGAAGACTGCAGACATACAGCCTACAACTATTTTGAACTAGGCTACTCTAGTCTGAAACGCTAATATAGTGTTTAATGTTTATTTTAATTCTTTTTTAAGGTGAACGTTGCCTGCATTGACAGAAATACTGTAAATAAAATAACTTTAAAAAACATAATTTTTCTAGTGTTGTCTTGTCTGATGCGGAAAATTGGACATTATGAGCTAAATGTATTTTTCCGGATCTACGGAAAATTTCTGGAAAATTTCTGGAAAATTTTCCGCAAAATATTTTTCCGGAAAAGCTACATCACTAATTGCAAACACCTAATGATGAAAGTATGATGTGGTAAGTACAGCTCAAATAAGCAAGGCCCCACTACTGAGTGGGTCGCTCTGGGAGCCGAGTCGTGGTATGGAAATAACCTAGAGGTCAAATCCAGAAAGATGATCACCCACAGTAACAAAATAGATGTCTGAAATAAAAATGACCAGCTTTTTACCTCAAATCTGCCAGGTAATTTTCCATTTGCTAGTGTTTTGTTATGAACATCGTCAAGTAAAGAATGTCAATGGGTCTGCTCACCAGGTCGACAGTCCCCCACCCAGCAAGAGAGGTCAGGGCCCACATGCTGCAATCCTGTGAAATCTCTCAATCTTCAGAATGAGTGAGAGAAGCAAGCTTGTTAATGGTTTGCAGTCACATCAAAGATCATCAGAGAAGACAGAGTTTTCTACTTACATCTGTGGGTCTGTTGTACGTATAACAATTTTTGAACATCAGTCTGAAGTCGTCAATGCAAGCTTGAGCATTGGCATACTTTTTCTGATTCAGCTTCTTCTTAATTGTCCCCAAGTCCATTGGATGCTTAATGATATCGAAATAATCCTGTTGAAAAATAAAAAACACACAACATTAACACCACAGCTTTTGCATTAGGAAATGATAGCATATGGGATAAACAGTAAATTAATGTGTGCTGGAACCCAATTACAACTAACTTCCTAATAAAGTGAATAATGTTAACACTTGCTAGGACATACAACACAAGACTCGCCCAAGAATTATATTTAACAATAAACAGCGAATTTTGACACGATATTAATACTTAGTTTTATGAATGAACAGTAAAATAGTGTGTGGGAACTTAATTAAAACAAGCTTCCTAAGAGATTCCTGCCACAATGTGGTTGGGACACATAACATGTGTTTGATCCAAGCAACCGAGTTGAGTTGTATTAAACATACAACAGTGAATTCTGGCATGATTTTTTAGTTCTATAAGATATTCATGTTTATAGAAAATTACGACAGATGAGTAATCTTCAGCAAACCCCAAAAAATTAATAACAGGTTAGACTGACTGTAGACTTTCACAGAACACAGAATAAATTTTATACGATGCATCAGGCTGTGCTATGCAGCTAATAATGCATAATGCAGTTGGAAATGGAAACATAATTCAATTCAACTTTAAAACACAATTTCATTTTAACTGTTATAATTAATATTTAACTTCCACAGTGCCAGTGTCTAATGCACAATGCATTAAGCAATGGCACACCAACCACAAGCCGAATTCTGATCAACATTCAGAAGATCAGTTCACTGAGACAGAGACAGTCTATGGTGGATAGGCAATTTGAAAAATAAAAGTTTAAGATGAACACAAAATAGCACAAGTGACTGATCAGAAGGAACAGATACAGAGAGAAAATTTACATGGTTGGGACATGTGACCCAGTAATTAACAATGTTACTCATTTAAGAGGAGGGTCTAATGCCTACAGTTTATAGGAAGAATAAAGTAGATATAAATTCATAATGTATTCATCTATGGCATTGATAGTGAGGACAGGCATGGATTTGGAACAGAAGTGCAGGAAATGACAGCAGTCAATAGCCACCAAAGAACAAGCAGATTCTAATAAGTCTTTCTCAGAATTTAGCATATGACAGTCGGACATGTGATTCATCTGTGCAGCTGTTGTCTGCTGTATTTGATGAGGTAGTCTTGGATAGCGGCCAATAAACTCCTCCTTAATGCATCAAAGACTAAATTTCTGCTACAGGGCACTTGACAGCAACTTAAAAAATTTGATCAGCTTAAGTCTATGAGACTGGGTGACTCAATTTTTGAGCTGGCAGATGCTGCTCGAAACAGGTGTTTTCAATGCTACCATGTCTCTCACTGGCCAAATAAACAGTAAGTGTAAGTCATCAAATATGTTCATTCGTGATATACACAGAATTGGGTGTTATGTGCCCATGCCTGCAAGGATACCTCTGGCAAATGCATTGGCTTCCAGTCACCAAGATTACTGTAAGTCACTTCTTACTGGTATCAATAAGTTAAATATGCTGAAGCTGCAGAGAGTTCTGAACTCTGGCTATGTACAGCCATACCTAATACATCCAAATATGAAATATATGACCCCTGTGCAGTGATGTTATCGTTAACGAAAACGAAATAAAAACGAAAAAGAAAAGTCGATCGTTAACGAAAACGAAAACTAAAACGAAAAAGATTTTAGAAATGGAAACGAAATAAAAACGAAAACGAAAAAGATTTTGGAAACGAAAACTAAATAAAAACGAAAAAGAATGGATGTAAAACTAATAAAAACTAAAACGAAAATGATTTTTGGAACGAAAAGTATTGAAAATCCAACCATGTATTTTATTAAAAACAAGATTCGAAAATGAAAATCCAACCAAGGCGGCCCATCTCTTTTATTAAATTATCGGCGCGGCAGTTGAACGGCGCGTGTCTATATATCTAAAATTATTCCTGTTTGGGGTCTACAATTTCTGTCAAACTGTGGGTGCATGTTTACGAAATTTGTTATTAATAATGAGTCTAGTAAAGCTTTTATCCGGTAGGATACGCGAAAGTATTGTATGGGATTACTTTATATATGAAGAAGATAACGACAAAAGCCGATGTACAGTTCTGAATGACAAAGGAGAGCCGTGTGGGGTTCGCATAGCTCAGGGATGGCGAACCTATGGCACGCGTGCCCAACCTGGCACGCCAACAGATTTTGCTTGGCACGCCACTGAACTCTGAACTTTCGTTTTTTTCATACTTTTATAATATTTCTTTATTTCTTGCATTCAGCAATTTCTTTCCTGCTTCATTGTCACATAAAATTATAGAAATTGTTAGACTTTAAGTTTTAAATTGCACTCAAAAGATGAATCTAGCGGTATACACCGTACATTTTTACTCTTCCGTCTGACGCATCATGTCAACCTGCTATTATTGTAACCTCGATTTGTAAGGCTTCAACGGAACAGCATTGGATATTTCGGCAGCAGAAAATAAAGTTCTTCGAACATGAATATCGTTTCCAGACACATTTAAATACACTGAAAACTGTCGCATTTGGAATTTTATCGATTTTTCCGTCAAGTTACACGTGCAAATCTTTGTTCTCAACCATGAATTTAATTAAGTCTGACATTAGAAACAGATTAATCGATGATAGGGGCCTTCAAGTGCTGTGTGCGTGGCATTGAAAACAACAAAATACAAACCAGACGTAAAACAGTTGGCATCTACAGTAACTGTCCAGCAACAAAAATCACACTGACAATGTAATGTTCCATTTAAAATTATAATTATAAATAAATCGCATTATTAAGTGGCCTCGTCAAAAAATAATGTAATGACCATGGGCGTCCACAGGGGGGCAAGGGGGCATTTGCCCCCTGGACATTGCAAATATTTTTGCACAAAGTCTTTGGATTATTATGATTATTCAACAGTCCCAACACGATTTTCAATGCGAAAAAACACTTAATTATTTAGGCAAAGTCCTTGATCATTATTTATTTTGAAAAATTTCTCTAAGCAAATTTGCTCTCTATACAAAAACGTCATTGTGGCCCCCCATACAAAATTTTGCCCCCTAAATGTTTCTCCCCTAAAAAATGTATGCGGACGCCCATGGCAATGACTCTTCAATATTAGCTTTTACTTTTTGGGGTGCTTCATTCCGTGTTCATTGGTTCAATAAAAATGTCTGGCACGCGAAACTTTCCACTACCTTTAAGAACTATTTTCTGGCACGCGAGCTGAAAAAGGTTCGCCATGCCTGGCATAGCTAGTACGCATACCTACGCAATTTACGCATCATACTCGCTACTTTTTCCGCATCCGTCTTTTGGCTACACACCCTTACTTTAGTACGTGAAAATATAGTTACACAATAAGAAACATATTTTGTAATTTTTTATTGCAGGTAAAAATCCAACAAATCTTAAAACGCACATAGGTCATAACCATGCCGAGGTTCACACACTCTTAAATTCAAAGGAAGGTAGAAACAAGAGAACACAGTCTAAGCGTAAAGTGGAGGATAGGGAGAGCCCGTCAATACAGACTCTGGATGCCTGCATTTCAAGAAAAGAACCTCATACACGACTGATTCTACAGAATATATAAAGCGATTAGAGTCTATAACCAACTTTATCATAACCACAACCATAAGCACCAGTTTATTAGTCCATCAACACGTTTACAGTACACGTTATACATAAATCGTCTTGCACTATGAATGCTCGGATGGGCACAACTGGGGCACCTGAACGGACCTAAGTCCCGCTAGTAAGGGTCTCAAGTAATTTCTTCTTCATCAAAAGTAAGCTAACCTACTTTTTCAGAACTTACATTCAAAGTAAAATGATGTGAAAAACGAAAACTAAAACTAAAATGATTTGAAAAACGAAAACTAAAATGATTTGGTTTTGAGAAACTGAAACTAAACTAAAACTAAAATGATTTCAGGAATAGAAACGAAATAGAAACGAAAATGATTGAAAACTAAAAAAACTAAAACTAAAACTAAATAGAAATGATTGACACCTGACAGAAATAGAAACTAAAACTAAAATGATTTTAGGAACGAAAATAACACTGCCCCTGTGCTTAAATCTTTGCATTAGTGTCCTGTTCAGCAAAGAATTAGAGTCAAATTGGGGCTCATAGTTTATTAACAGTTCTGTTAATTCTGGCCAGCCACAATACTTAAAATCAGTTCTTGTTCCCCAGACTTTATAATTCTACAAGGTCAACTGATAATTATCTTTGTCTGGTCGTGCCTAAATCAAGAACTGTTCTTGGTGAACAAGCTTTTTCAGTTACTGTCCAGACCTACTTTTTTGGAACTCTCTCCCTGTGTCTGTCCACTCTGCACAGTCACTTGTGTCATTTCATTCTTTACTTAAAACTTACCTCTTTCAAACTGCTTATCTATCATAAGCTTTCTTAAAACTTGCTTTTTCTCTCGGGGTCTCTCGCACTGGGAGTGCTTCTGAATGGCCCTCCCGCTAGAAGCGCTTTATAAATATCCAAATACAATACAATACAATAAGCTGCCCCTATGTCTTATGGACTGATCTCCTGGATATTGACCTGATTACAGCTTCGTGTTGGTGTGCCATTGGTTGATGCCTTGTGCATTATACACTGGTGCAATAGAAGTTAGTAATTACAATTACATAACTTCATCCAGAAACATACTTTAAAAATTTAAAATACTCCAAACTATTAAACTGCCATGGATACAATACAATGCACAAGACATTTATTGAAGGCCTCTTCTAAGTTCCAAGTAAAACTGCTAGACAAAAAGAAGTATTTGCAAATATTCAGAAACTGCTGAAAAGGGCCATGAGCTGATGCATTACTTACAACGAGCTTGAGGGCGACTGTATCAACTGGTTTGCGGAACGGCCATGATGGATCAAACTTGAACAAATGTTTCAGTACAGAATTCTTGATGTATTGCAGCTGCTGTTTAACCAGCACATCCTCAAGGCCATTACTCTTACTCGAATCCATGGTTTCCTAATCGAAACCAGGCTCTGAAATTGACAGAAAGTGAACTTCACTATAAAAACTTAACAAATTTCATTTCGGCGTCAATGAATTTAGCAAACATTTCTGTTACTGATAATAGCCACCATATTTACATATGGCAGAGCCTACGACAATGAAGATGGAAGAATGTGTAAACCTCTTACCATATGAAACAAAATGTTCTCGACCCAGTCTAAGAATATATTGGGAACAATGAAACACGAAAGATAAGGCATGACAGTGAATTGGAGTCACAAAATCTGATCTACAAAGTATAACTCAATAAACTAAAGCAGTTAACACAAAGTGGATTCAAACTGACAACTGACAGGTGAAATTGTTCTTGGTTTCAACTGGTACTGATCCTGATTAAACAAATATACTATATACCATAAACTTGTTACGTCACCTATGGCAATACGAACCTCCTTGTGATGAAACTATGTTCTAATGAAGCTATTTTCTGAGGCTGAACTAACTTTGGGATCCACGTGCTCACACTGCTATATATCAGAATCCATGTTATAATAAAGCAGGAGTTTCCGGTGCATATACTACCAGTAATTACTGAAAGCAAACATCATATGCTGGGAATAGATGATAGCAACATGCCCCGGAAAAATGGTGTAACAGACTGATGTGATTGCGAAATTGCCAACACGATTTCTCAAGAAATGAGCTAATTCCTTCAGGATTAACAGTGTTGTTAGGCTACTTATGTTATGAGGAAAAGGATGGATCAATGGATAACATACACGAGTCCATCAGATTAAACATGAAAGGTCATGTAAATAATCACCAACGTTCATCGGTATGCTGGAGGCTCATTATGGCATGAATTCTTATATAATATGGTCTCCAAGTTAGTACATTTATAGAAAGTAAATTTATTAAAGAATGATCTTGTTTTACCGAAATTCATTATACAGCTCCCAAAGAATGCATCATAACAAGTTTCCACTGTACTAACCACTCGTTACTCATTTATATACCATTTTACCAAGTATATTCTGAGGTAAATTCATTAAAAGATATTCTGTTTTAGAGCTCAGCTCTTGATATAGCTCCTAAAGACAGCACCATAACAAGTTTATACACGCATAACAAGTTTTGCGTGTATAGACTATTTATTAAGTATGATACTTCAATATGATACAGAATACACAGGTGTTTGGCAGGTTGTGTGACAAAACAGATTCAAGAAATCACAAGTTTATCAGTGACAGTGAAAAACAGCAGAAATACTAAGTATATAAAGAACATCTGAATAAATAAAGACAACTTACTAAGCAAGGTTATATGCTTGGATTTCTTGATGCTTGGCAAATCAGGCGATCAAGTTGGATCAATAAACCAGCTCTGCAAAAGGTACAGAAGCAGTATGACAGTTATTATGAGGAAGAATCACATGTTGTTTTAAAGAGGCATGGAAAGTCGAATATATCCGTATCACACTTCAATTTGGGATTCACAGTCATACTTTTACATGCATGCTCTGTGGTTCCTCAAAGAGAAAGCTTCTTCAAAAAGTTTACACAATCAGAGATACAGTGGCATGCTAAACCTGAACTTTAGCCATTACGTATATAACTTCACTTGTTCCTTATGCTTCAGCACCTTGTATATATGTATGCAAGTATCTGGCTAATTGTAAAGCGCCGTTTAAGACCCTCACAAATGCGCTTAACAAGGCAATATAACAGATCTAAAGAGGTGCATCTTAAGATTAGGGACCTGCGAAGCTTCGATATTCGATTCGAAAACGAATCAGGCGGCGGTATTCGATTCGATAATGATGTCATGATTCGAAAAAATTTCGAATCGTTTTTGGGAAAAATTATTAGACTTGACGCACTTTGTTGACAACTAATTGTTGTAATTGTTTACTGCTCGTGAAATGGTTGTTGAATTTCTGCGTGCAACGCGGCAACCAACGACAGCAAACCCTCTGGCACGAAAATGGTGCTTATAATTAGAATATTATTTATACTCCGCTTAGATCAGGAGTGGGCAACATACGGCCTGCGGGCCAGATCCAGCCTCTGGGACCTTTGGACCGGCCCTTGACATGTCTTTTTTATTAGTATTGTACCATAAAAGTTATTCTGCAATATAAATTTTGAGTAAAATTAATATTGTCTCACTTTCTGGGGCAAATTAATCCGCAAAAATTAGCCTGCGATTGGCATACGGCCCCAGAGCTGCCCTTAAAATCTTAGGGCGTCTCTCTGTTAAAAAGTTGTCCATGCCTGGCTTAAATGTATGAACACCAAAGTGCGGTTATGCAATTGGTACAATAAAGAATATACTTACTTACTTAACTCATAAATTATTTGTATTATTGTTAATTCTGTTATTTAGCTTAATGTTTAGTTTAATTGATTTTGAAACTGCAGAAAAGTTATTAATATATTGATACTGACAGTGGTACGCCTGTGCTATCAAGTGCACACCACATGAATATCAAACAGGTACCCGCTGATTCGATTCGAGATTCGAATCTTTAACCCCGATTCGATTCGAGATTCGATTCGACGAAAAATTTATGATTCGCAGGTCCCTACTTAAGATGGCTTCAAAATGTTTCTTGAGCTGTCTGTGAGGAAATAGTTTGTAAGTTGAATGGTAGACTGTTCCAGGAGGATGGTACAATGCAATAGAAAATCTGTGTGCTCGCATCTTCGTACGGAAGTGTGGACCAACATATATCCACAGGTCGCTGAATGCAATGACCATCAACTAAGTTGACTGAAAAAAGGAATGCACAGCTCTCTGATAGAGCCCTCGCACTGACTATCGAAGCTCTGTTCCATGACGGTAATCCTCTACTCGACCAGAATCCAGTGCAGTGCCTGTCGCATACAGCTTGAAACAAGTGAGAACTTTCGCAGGTTAGCACTAATGCAAGAGTTGCATGATGCATCGGCATCAAATCGTATTGTATCTAGTAATTTACAAGGCACCTCTCACAGCATAAACTATTCAGAGGCGCCCTCAGTGCATGAGCCCCGTGGAAACAGGAACGTCTTGAGCAAGCGAGTAGATGCAGGGGAGATTCCCATCACGAGTTTAGTTCGAAGTCGAGAGGGAAGACAGAGGGACCTGTGACAGCAAAAGCTCGACGTTGGGCCAGAGTGGTCCTAGTACGAGGGACAAAGAGATCAAGACGGCCAGTAGAGCGCAAAGGACGAGCAGAAGTTGCAGAGAGAGGTTGCCGCATAAGGTCAGAGAGGTATTTAGGGGCAAGCCGTAGCTGGGACTTGGAAACCAGAAGGAGAATCTTATACTGGATACGCGAAGTAATCGGGAGCCAGTGTAAGACTTCAATCATATATATGGAGATATGAGCATATCGAGGAAGACGTGCAATGAGCCTAGCAGCAGCATTTAAGACTGATTGGAGGGCGGAGAGGCGTAGCATGGGGAGACCGAGGAGGAGCGAGTTACAGTAGTCGACCCGAGAGCAAAATGAATGCATGCACAATGGAGGTAAAGACAGTAGGTACAGAGGATCCCCTGATAGCTCTCAGTCGTCTCAGTTGGAAGAAGCAGGAGCGAGTCAGAGTCGAGATATGTTCAGTAAAGGTGAGGGAGGAGTCAAGAGTGACACCCAAATCGCGTACACTGGAGGAGTAGGTATAAGAAGGAAACTTGAGTGCCAGCAGTGAATAGTCAAGCTTATTTAGTTGATGTCGCCATATGAATCTGATGCATTTGATACAAACAGGACCTGCAGAGGGAGCTGACATATGCCTCCATAGGTAGGTTTTACATGCTTGGATGATTACAGAGAGGTCCTCATTGTTTGTGATAAAATGGCCAGCAAAGACCTTATGATGTGCAAAATACTTTATGTAAAACACTGATATATCAATCCAGGTATTATTATTATTAAGGAGCTTTTATATAGCGCCCCTTCAAGGTGATCTACTCAGGAGCGCTCCTAGTCCAACCATGGCTAAAAAGAGTAGTTTTCAAGTTTGTAAGAAACAAGGTACAGTGAGTCATTGGGACCAGGCAGAGTGCAACAGGAAGGCCATTCCAGATTGCGGGGTCAGCGACTGAAAAAGAACGGCACTGCATAATAGCTGTCCGCGTGCGGGGGACCAAGAGCTCGACCTGGTCAGCCGATCGAAGAGCAGATCGCCGCAAGACCCTCGAGGTAGGGCGACACAACTCCCGTAGGTATGGGGGGGAGGCAAGTCCCTCCAGACAACGCCTAACCAGCGCAGAGACCCTGTAGGCGATTCGCAGCTGGAAAGGGAGCCAGTGCAGAACATCCGCATATAAAGAGAAACCTAGCCAAATCTGGGGATGCAACCAATAAGACGTGCGGCTGCACGCAAAACCCGGTCCAAGCACTCAAGGTGGGCAGCTGGGAGGCCAGCGTAGAGGGCGCTACAATAGTCCAGATGGGAAACCACAAACACATGGACAAGGGTGGAAGCAGCCGCCTGCGTCAGAGTGCGGGATACTACCCTTAACTGACGAAGTTGATAACAACAGTCCCGATAAAGTAAATTAGTATGTCGCATGAATGTGAGCTCTTGATCCAGAATTACACCAAGATCCCGTACTGAGGAGGCAAAGGAAACCCAAGGGAATTCAAGTGCCAGAGCCTCAAGGTTAATTTTTGCATGCTGTTGGCGCGTACCAAACCAGATATATTGGGTCTTTGCCGGGTTTAACCGTAGACAGTTTGAGGACATCCAGGCCTCCAAATTCCCCACGACCCAGGTGATCTCTCGAACCGCAGCAGCAGCCACCAATGGCAAGCAGTGGACTTGCTTGGTATATCAATACTACGCTGCCTCTAATGTGGAGAACTGACCAAGGACCCATTACCATACTTTTTAATTTAGTGTTTTTTGTACCTGTGCAGTTTCAAAAGCAAAACTGTGTATTTGGCAGGTCTTAGACACACTGACAACATATCGATCAAAATTATGCAGAGATTAAATCTGCTACTCATTCAATAACCGTGAGCTAATGGTATCTCAGTAAATGATTTGCTTAACATACTTCCAAATAAATTAATTACAATCATAACTGTAGCTGCACAATAACTTTTTTAGCAACAACGAATCTTGTGGCCACAGTGCTGCATGCACAAGAGGAAGTTAGAAATCTTATCCAACTTTGGGTAAAACTGTAGTTTACATTGCCAAATTGATAGTGGTTGGAAATCCGTATTTTATGTTGCTAAATTCTTTGACATTAGGTCTATTACCACGTATGAAAACTGAACATAGTAGAAAATTTATAAGTTGGATTATTGATGAAAATATGACTGAAACTAGAAGCTGGATGATTGATGAACATAACAAAAATAAAATAAAATAATAAAAGTCAAACTAGAAGTTGGTATTGGATGAAAATATATCGTTTTAGTGCCGTTATTATCGCCATCTATGAGCGATGAAAACATTTCGTTCTTAAATACAAACTAGAAGTCGGATGGTCGATGAAAATATAGCTCAAACTAGAAGCTGGATGATCGATAAACTGAAACTAGAGCGATGAAAATATTTCATATTAAAGGTCAAACTAGAAGTTGGATGATCAGGAACGTAAAGTATGGGACTGAAGATATGGCATTAAGTTAGCAACATTTGTATACTATGGGCTTGAAAACATGTTGAATTTAGCAACTTAAACAACTGTTGTACCCAACTTCGCTAACAATGTCAAAAACTAATATTCTTTACTATGCTTTTAATGCTTGATATTTTCAAAACTTGCAGTAACTGACCGACATTCGCATGTACATATATGCTGCTTCTGTTTATATTATTTGCCACTTAATTTTGGAAGATAAAGTCGTAAATCGCGAAAACATCAATGCAGATTTGGATACCTTACTTTACGTGCACGTTTTTCGATTGCCTAATTTGCGCGCACGTTTTCAGTTTACAAATTTCGACGACCTAGTTTCATGCCTGATGTCACGCCTGTGTATGCTATACTATTCCTAGTCGCTACATCAATGCGTGACTAATTACCATTCAACAAATTCAGCCATGTGTTGTGTAAACGATTAATTCACTTTAAAACAACTTACCACGTTCAAACTAAACTTCGCTAAAGAATAGCTGAAGAATTTGGAAATTGCCGTTCAATAAAATGGCGGATAGACGAAATCTACGTCAATTTAACTACTTTAAAATGAGTTTTACTTCCTAAACTACAGTATCTTACCCATTGCTATTTTTCTGCATTTTCGTACTTCAAAACAACATTATGTTCACTTTATCCAATATTATAAGCAAAATAAAATATAAATCGAATCTATTACCGTTGAAGATATGTCTTCCACAAAATATCCAACAGCAAGGTTCTACTAATAACGCTTAGTCCTCAAATTCCACTTCCGGTGCATGGTAAACGCAAAGATCTTGATAATCGTATCAAAATCATAATATAATGAACATGCAACATGACCATAAAACAAATAAACTGAATGAATAATAAATGAGTTAATCAAATTTAAATGCAGTGTTTTATAATGACATAGTATTCGCCGAAAATCTTAGTAGAGTAAAACCAGTTTCATGGTGTAAATAAACCTTACTGCACTTGGAGGTAAAGTTAATAGAAGACCTTAAATTGCGTTAAAGGGCACATGCTGCAGGTTAGGCCAGCAGCAATATAGAATCCTTGGGCCAGCAGTAGTATTCCATTGACAGATCGCAGACAATTCGTCAGACTCGAAGCGCTATACGATCGATTCAAATTGAAGTCCTCGAGGGACAAGTTCATGTTCGAAAGACGTACTTAACACATCAACAACAACAAAATCTTTTACGACCCATTTTAGTCTTCGGCATGACTACTTGGTTTAGTTTCAAGATTTTTATGACAGATGTGTAAACACTGTACAGTTGTTTTTTCGGTTTTTGTTTCGCTTTTTAAAGAAAGACATAAAACAAGAAAACCACAACATTTGGTTTTTTGTTTTTATATAGATTTCATTTTTTTATTCCGGATATTTCTATAGCGCCTCTCGAAGTCTACTACTACTCAGAGGCGCTCCCGACTACAGCATTTGATACTGTGCCGGAATTTTCACGCCAAAGCGCCACGAGCAATTGCTAGTGAAGGACTTGCCCAAGGTCCGTACGCAGCGGCTAGAGTGGGATTCGAACCTGCAACCCTCCGGTCACAAGGCGCCGAACTTACCACTGAGCCACCACGCCCCACTTGCAGAAGTTATTTTAATATCAAATTTTATGATCCGAATCCGAAACTCTCAAGACCTAAACACCAAAGACCATAAAAGACCCGAACACCTCAAATAAACAAACAAAAAACAACTGTTCATCTTGAAAAAAAACTTGTTTGTTGCACCTCTGGTCTTTAGCATTGAGGTATATTCTACATAATAATAGCAGACATTTAAGATTTTAAGTGCCATAGTTCGTAAACAGTCGAAGTGAAATCAATGCAAAGATTCAGAAGCACTGATCGTTACTTCAGTTGGCTCGAGCCTCGAAGTACCGAAAATAGCGAAAAATTAATTTGAGTACCGCAGTTCGATTCAACGGAAGAAAGCGCATGGTATATTAAATTGATATGACATGTAATGTAATTTAGAAAACCTAAGTAGGCCTACGTGCAAAATGTAGATATAGGCCCCTAATGTTCACATTGACGACAAGTAGGCTACTCACTTCCCAAGAGAGGACGTCCTTTCTTAAATTTAAATTGTTTAAAAGCAGCTTAGTTAATCGATGTGTCTTTAATTATCTAGTTAGTGGTTGTACGTGTGTGTAACTTTATAATCTGCTCCTGTCGTAGTTTAGTTTCAAAATATGTGTAGCCATTGTAAACACGTAATGCAAATGAAGGCTACTTACTTACTTACTTACTTACTTACCTACCTACCTACCTACCTACCTACCTACCTACCTACCTACCTACCTACCTACCTACCTACCTACCTACCTACTTACTTACTTACTTACTTACTTACTTACTTACTTACTTACTTACTTACTTACTTACATAAGCGCGCCCTCTGCCGCAAGCCAGGCCATGAAGGTGCATAAGCAGTGGACACTTAGGGCCTACGCCACAATTATACGCTCGCTTTGCTGTCTCGTGGTTCTGCGTCGATTCAGAGGAGGACCTAAGTTTGTCGACGTGCAGAACTGATCAGCCTATAGGCTATGCATAGGAAAGTGTCAAAGAACGCACTCTTCGCTGTTTCATAAATCGGAGCTACATCGTTAAAAAAACATTTCTTTGGAGTTCCAGAAGTAGTGAAAGAGCTCTGACGTGTGCACCTAGCCTACTTGTCTCGGCATACCTGAAATAAACCAGAATTCTCGTCTGTCTTCTGTCAGTTTCTTCTGTATTCTTTCCTCGAAGTCTTTGTTAGTGTTATTTTAAAAGGTTTCCGTTTCGGCGATGTGATATGACACGCTGCCAGAGATTCAGAACTGAGTAACCAAAACTCTGTGCCAGTGCGTACTTTACCAGATGCGATTTATCAGTTTTCTCGTCTGTAGTTATTCACCGATGATGTGCCTGCAGCGTACTTTGTGTGTGTTTGATTTTAGTTCTTCGAGACGTTCAGAAAATTGATTCTGGGTTTTAATAATAACTGTTTGCTTAGTTAGCTTTGATTAAAAGCATCGTGTAATCAGTAACTAATAGAGTGTTTTCGCAAACTGTGGTTCGAAATATTATCGATCAGCTGGGAGAACAATATGCCTTGCGACAGTAAACAGTCTAGTAAAAAGCGGTTCAAGACCGAAAAAACCCTCGGTAATAATATTGTGAATGTATTTTAGATTAAAGCATGAAATTTTATTTCAATTTTTGTAATCACCGTCAGCATATACAGTTTTATATTGTTAGCGTCAGTATTTGCTCAGTCGACTCTGCTTGCCTTTTTGAGTAGCCAGATATAGGCCTACTGAAAGCTATTTGGTTATTTTTTTTACGGCCAAACAGGTGAGATATATCCAGCATGACCATCTCAAAACAGTCACTGCCAACCAGTTGTAATTTTAAATTCTATTTTGCTTCAGCACCAGAAAAGTGACATCCATTGAACTGGTATTATTCATTCACTATTCATTCATTCATCAGGACATTTATATAGTACCTCATCAAGAGGGCTATGCAGAGGGCTGATGGATAGTTGCAGGAGTGGCGCTTGCATTAAAAGTTACATGGAAGATGAAGAACATGGGTCAAAAGCTGGCTTAAAACATCAAAGTTATGAACAGTGGTGTGTTGCACTTGCAATAAGTAAGTTTGTACTCTGTACTCATATTCTAATCTCAAAAACATAGAAGACGGCATATATTCAATTATTCATGCAGTGTGCTTTGTCGAATCAGACAATGGTGAGGTGCAGAAGTGGAGAACTTGTGGATGTATGCCAAATGCAAATTCAAACAACATTTTGTGATTTGTTTTAAATGTATCGGCAACAGAATATCTTTTGTTTTAGTACTTTCAAAGCATATGTACAGCGATCGAGCACAAGCTGTTAGGGTTGCGCTAACTTGGGCCTCCACTTTAAGATCACCAGACTCCAAGGATATTCATGGAGTCGACTCTCCTTAGTTTTTTAAGAAATTGTGGAATGGTTTGCATCTAGTTTGCAGAATTATCATCTCTAGAGATTTACTGTGGTTCAGCCACAGATTATGCCTGTGAGCCCAATCTTACTTACCGATTATTTATTAGATAATTCGTGCTAGCACTTGTTATGCTCTATTTATGTGGTAATGTAGGGTCACGACATTGTTTATAACTGTGGTGTTTCATATGCGAGCTTACTAAAGATATGAGTTAGAGTAGGAGTCTCAAACTCCAATCACCCTGAGGGCCAGATGAAGACTGCTATGTTAGCATGTGAGCCACTTAGCACAATACTTTTCATTCAACAATACAACAGTTAGTAAAAGCTTGACAAAATAAGAGTTTTACATAAGCTATTAAAAGCCAATTTATTATCTTTTAAAAACTATAATTTGATACATATTTGGTTACTTTTAGTCATTTTTCGTGGGCAGTTAACTGACAGCATTTACTTCAACTCAATCACCAACATTACAATTGATATTCGTTTACAAATGGAAGGCTGTGATGATTTAACTGTAATTTCCTTATTGCAAAATTGCTCTTACTAAATCTTCACTACATTTAAATTAATGTTTTTCTGTTTGACAAATCTGGCCTATGATTTCATCATATTTTTCGTGATGCATTGTGTCAACGCGCATTGTACTCTGTGAGAACAGCAATTATTCATGGCTCCAAGGCCAATTTTGACCTGTCTTCTTGACTTGTGATATACTTTCTAGTATTGATGATGGGTTGCTTTGAAAGTCTTTGAATTCTAACCCAGCCAGTGTTATGCTATTACTGTAATTACTACATTTGTGCAATTCTTTAACAGTATGCTACAGTATGCTAATCTGAATTGAGCAGACAATCAAGTATTTGCTTGTAATAAGCTGAATATGTTTTGGTCAATGATAGTCGTAAGGTGAGGAACTGAAGAAAATTTATTACCAAAAGTTATGACCAATGTTGTGCAATCTGGATTCAGTAATACTGAAGTTTGATTCCTATAGCTGACCTGTTTATCCACTGATTTTCTTAATTTCTCTGACATGTCAGATTGCAATCAGGCTTCTCCAGTGTATTACTATTTTGGACTGAACTTTAACTTCAAATGACCATCAATTGATTCTTTGTGCATTTATGATAATGGCATTTTAGAAATCATTGAATTAGTTTGTGATTTATTCAGGTTAGAGATTGAGGGTTTATTTAAGAAGAGATTCTTAGATTTTGTTGTCGGCTAAAAATCTCAGCCATTAATCAGTCAACTTAATGGTAAGTGAAAAATTATTATAACATTGACTGTACTCTGTTGTCATTCCTGCATATAGTTGTTCCGGGTTTTAATGGTTTTCAGCTGAGAGGAAATTGGAAGTGGAGACTATTCGAGCCAAATATCCAAACAAAGTTCCGGTTAGTAAATTCAAGAAGTGACTTCTGTAAAATGCTAGTCATTCATTGTTCATTCACTTACTATTTTGGGGTTCTGTTTGTTTAATAATTTAGCATCATGATTCGTTTAGGACAATGCAACATTGAATGTTCAAGAAAAGGTACAGAAAATGCAGCTAAATGTTTGCATAATCTTTCAAGCAAACGATGTGTATTTTTCATTTAAATGTAAATAAAATTTCTGTATGACTGCTGTGTGATGTCGTTGATTCTGAAGTTATGTGACTCATTTTATTTCTATTAAACCCGGGTAATTGTTTCTGTTAAACTCAGGTAATTGTGTATATTAAAACCCAGGTTTTTGTGTCTGTTAAACCTAGGTAATTGTTTCTATTAAACCCAGCTTATTGTTTCTGTTAAACCGAGGCAATTGTTCCTATTAAACACAGGTAATTGTTTCTATTAAACCCAGGTAATTGTCGAGTCAAGTGACAAGGAAAAGGAGCTTCCGGAGTTGGATAAAACAAAGTTTCTTCTTCCACAGGAGTTAACGATTGCACAGTTTGTTTCTTTGATCAGGTAAATTATTGCCAACTGACCAGTTTACTGCTCTTTCTTGAGGATGACTCTCGGGCCATGAAATTGTTTTTTAAACAATGATGAGGCAATACTCCTCAATCAAGTTCTTCAACCACACACAAGGGCAATGAGGAGTGGTTCTGAAAACCATTTAATGTTAAAGTAGATTGAAGTGATTGTGATAAAGCAGATTAAGCAATGGCCGTCAGAGCGGCGTGCTGATAAGGAAGATTGTCATGATGACCCAGAGATTGCTGTGATGGCACTCAAAGCTGTTATAATTATAGTGAAGAGTGCCTTGATGACCCTGAAAGCCATTACCGGGTACTTATAATAATAGCAAATATGGCTATGATGGCCTTTAGAGCCATTATAATCACGGGCAACAGATTTCTGTTATAACTTTGAAAGCCATGTGATGATACAGGATGTTGCCACACTCGCTGTAAAAACTTGACTGCTGTAATAATAATAGCTCTTGCCAAATAAGGAAGTCATCCAATTGACCCAGAATGCCCTTGCCCATACTGTAACCAAAACCCCTGATATGGCTGACTTGATATGGGATGAAATTAGAATTATAAGATATTTGTATAATAAGTGAAACTGCGTGCTGTTTTGCTTGGGCAGCCTGCTCGACTTGTAGTGCATCAGCTGGTACAGATGGATGTGACTGCTACTCTAGCTTTCACATAGACAATTGAATTAAATAATGGGCCATCCATATATTACGTACGCAAAAATTGGGGAAAATTGGACCCCCTCCCCCTTGTTCGCAAGCGTACTTTCTTCCACACCCCCCTGCGTACGTACACTTGACGCACCCTCCCCCCCGAAGACCAGCTGCAGAAAGTGTCAGGCAGCCCGACTGTCTGCACTTTAGGCCAGATTGAAGGATGAGTGAGGGCCAATATAAACAAATTATAGGTGTCTCGTTCACAGCACAGAATAACTGCACATGGCTTTTATATAATGTAATAAAATGCCATCGGAGGACTATAGGACAATACAGAGTTATAAATAGGCTAATGTGGACGTCATAATTAGAAATTTATTTTGCTTACGTATACTTTTGTCCCCCCTCTCCCCCCGTTCGCACCCGTATGCAAAATCGCCTAAATCCGACCCCCTCCCCCCTTCATTGCGTACGTAATATGTGGACGGCCCCTAAGGATTAAACCAACTCCTTGTTTAAATTTAAGTAAAGTTGTCTATGTCACTGGTCAGTCATTAGAATTGATTGAGATGGCTAAAGAGTTTTTCACGTTTTTACCGTCTTCTTACGGGTTGCTGCACCAGAACTGTAGCTGAACTCATCTGTTGCCTAGTCATGGTGAAATGGTCTTTGCATTTCTTTGCCTTATTGCAGAAACCGAATGTTAATCAGTTCGAGCCAGACATTTTTCCTGTTTGTAAATAAGAAGACGATGGTCAGCATGAGCACTACTCTGCTCGATCTGTACACAAAAGAAAAAGACGAAGACGGTTTCCTCTACTTCACATACGCATCGCAGGATGCCTTTGGTAAACTCTGAACTAATCTGCACACAGCTGTTGAACTGTGTCGGAAATGCCAAGTTCGTGCTGAATTCTTTTCCCATCTCATCAACTCGGTTCTCCCGTATCATCAAAGAGATGCGATTATTGTGCGGCCAGTAAACTAATGTCTATTAACAACACAGCTCTATAGTGCCTTGTAATGTGCTGGTATGTAAATCTCTTAAACTTCTCAGTGCCTCACAAAACCTGTGTCAAGGAGACTAGTTTTTTCACTGACACTTTATCGAATCATTTCCAGAAGAACTTGTTGGGTCATTTTTTTTACCCGGTCAGAATTTGGGAGTGATGTAAAGGCTTGGTGGCACACATGACTTTTTAGCCAGAGGGATCTGGTAACTGGAGGAAAATTGGGGCTTTCGGGACAAGGAGTGCTAGAAGCTTCCTCAGTGGGGTCTCTGATCAACCCAGACACCGATGCATTTTGAGGCCTTTAGCATTAAACTGATCACATTTGAGCTACTTATTTGTTTACTTTCTTGTCATGGAGTTCAGTAGCAGGATGAAAATTAAGGGGTATGAGATAGCAAGCATCAACAACTAGAGAGATAGAATGAGATAGCAAGCATAAAAAAATAGAGAGAATGCTAAGTCCCTAACAAATAGAGAATTTGATGTTGATGAGCTTTGTAAAGTTCCCAAAGGGGTCCAGGCCAGAGACCTGAAAGCACACTTTTTGATGAAGCAACACAGGCCAGGAATGGAAAGCAAGAAATCTTCCTGGAAATTGCTGTTTGTTATATGAACCTATCTATTTACAGGGCAGAGTGAAGAATTGCTGATCGAGGGGGAAGTACACACAAAAATCTTGTCAAATCTACCAGAATCCCAAGGTTCTTGATCTGATGATAGAATGTACTCAAGCTCTGATGATAGAATGTACTAGAAGCGACTGGGAAACCAGTGCAGCTCATCATTAAAGTTTTAAAAGAGTTGATCATATACTGGATGTCCTCATTAGCACTGGTGTAAACTTTTCCAAAATATTGGGGGGGATTTGGTTATTAATTCTACACTTGCTGCATTGAATGTACAGTCCATCTCAATTATTGGGGGCACGTGCCCCAGCTGCCCCCCAAGAGTCTACGCCTATGCTCATTAGAAATAGTCTTTGGTTCTGGTATTGAAAGAAATTTTGACTTGAGCGCAAATATAAAAACTTCAAACCAACGATCAGCCATTTTTAATTACATTACATGTCGATTTACGCAGGTTCTTTGTAACGTAATGTTAATTTGTGGGTTAAAGGTTATGTTAGCATATGTGATTCATAGATCATGCCACTTAATGAGAAATAATTCACAGAAAAACCTGGAAATTGGCCGTCATCTGGAATACATGCTGTGCATGTTATTACAACTGCTGGTTCCTTTTGCCAGTGATGATTGGTCTGCATACGTGGTTCAGAGTGCATTTCAGTTGTTACTTAAAGTTTTTGAATCATCTTTATGATTGGTTTCATTCTGAATGGTTGTTGGAGTTTCAGTTTCCAAGACTTAGATGTTTGACCTGACATATCTAGATTGACCTGACATATATCTAGATTGACATGGCATACATCTAGATTGACCCAACATATATCTAGATTAACATGATATATATCTAGATTGACCCAACAGATATCTAGATTGACATGACATAATTTTGTTTGCATATGGATTGTAATGTGATGTGGTTTTATTTATAAGCACCTTTTAGAATCTGTAGACAGAAATCATGATTTTACTCTTTGCTGAAACAGCAGACTTAAAGTAGGTTTGAAATTGTATGTTAGGTATGTTTTGTTTTTCAGGTATTTGGTGTGTTGCATAACATGTATTATCAAATAAGACTAGATTGTGCACTAAAAACTAATGTTATTATACATTGCTTAGCTGTGGTTTTTGTACAGATTGGTTACTTGGGATGTTTGAAGGTTTTTATATTTTCATGAATCGTACTGAAATTTATGTTATGTGCATTGGTCAATTTTGCCTGCATGTTCTCAAAGCATGTTAGCAATTATTTATCCACTTTTGGAGAAATAAAGCTATTAAAAAGAAGAATTTTTCTCATTTTAGTTCTGAACATTGTTTAATAAATTAATAATCGATTTACAGTTATTGGGATGGATTGATAGCTGACTAACACACTGGCATGAAGAGCAGAACCCCGCTAGTCCAACAAAGTTCGATTCGGCCTTCTACTCCCTAGAGGGCAGCAGTATAGGTTTAGGTCTAGCAGCGCTTTAGAAATTTTGAGATTACGATTACCCGTGTTCCCGCAGAAGCGCTGCTTCAGATGAAGAAGAGCAGTCCCTTAAGCTAACCCTGAGTAGGGTTGCCATATACATAGCCAAAGGAGGACACAGAAAGCCGAAAAGGAAGACGCATTGAATGTTTCGCTCCGTAGTCGGAGGGTCTCCAAGTAACCAAGAAACCGGAAATAAAATTAGCACTGACCATAGATACATTGGCCTAGAAACGTCTGGAAAATAGATCTGGAATACAAAATAAATAAGTAAATAAGTTAGCTAGGGGAACTTAGGAACAACAGGTGCATGTAAAGTCGTTAAAAAAGGCCATAAAATAATAGCCAATAGCCAAATACAACAAACATACAAAAAGCCGGACATTTTCCAGGTTTTTAACTTTGTCTGCCGGACAGAGGACATGAGGCCAAAAAGGAGGACATCTTGCCGGACATCTGCCGGACATCTGGCAACCCTAGGCCCCTGAGGCGGCCATGGGTATAAAATTAAGTATAACCGACTTCAGTTTCTTAGCCTCGGCATATGAAGGCGGGTGACCAGTCCTCTCCCTCGCCGTCTTATTTTTTCTTATTTTAAAAATGTAAAAAGGATTTGAAGCTCTGTTACATCTATGTTGGCTATAATGTAATTATTGCCTTTGTAGGCCTACGTGTTACTGTGATCATTTTGTTCTGCTATATGACCTTGAAATGAATGTAGTTACACTTTTTCAAAGGTAAGTTTTGTTGGTGTAATTTATTTTCACTGATGCCTGCTAGGAAAGAACATTTTCTTATGAGTAGGCATAGATCAGTATTCAACTCTGATCTACCATCAATTGAAGTTGCTGTTTTGTGTAAATTTGCTATTTCAGTTAGTTTTATACCGGTTGCCATTATTTTGGCAACAAAGGGAAGGCATGGATGTATAGAAACCATTACGGTACGTTGGGACTTCAAGGTCCTTGCGAGGTGCTCTGCTCACACAGGATTTACTCATAACTTCACACTATATCGGAGCTGTGCACCAGAGCTATAGCAGTGTCAGAGAGTGTGGGATATCAGGCGGCTGACTTAGTCATCCCATTGTGCATGGGCGACGATCCCGGGGGGTCGAGGAGGACAAGACCCCCACCTTTAAGAGTGGGGGGATACGCCATACATCGGACCCCCAAATTTTGAAGATACACCTGAAAAGGTCAAGAAATGCAATTGTGTGTGAGGGCGAAAATGAGTTGTGAGTGCCTTTTTGACCAGATAAGTTGTTTTGAGGAGAAGTGTCCCCCAAAATTTTCAAGGAAAAAAGTAATAAAACTGTGTAAGAGAAGGAAAAAAGGAAGGAAAAAAGGTAAAAAAAATTATGTGGAGATGAATTGCTAAAAAAAGATCGTCAGTTATTTTGAAGGTATGATTTTTGAAGAAGTAACGAAAGCAGGTGGATGACTAAAAAAAGAAGATAGATGTGATTGCATATTTTTAGTAGGAACATGAGATCCCAGAAACAATTTTCTGGGGAGAACCAGACCAGTAAAAAGAGGTGAATGACTATAAAAAGGTCATCAACTTTTTTCAGATATGAATTTGTAGAAAAGTCATAAAGATTTTGTGTGGAGATGAATTCCCAAAAAAAGTTTAAAATGGTTTCTTTGGGACATGAATTCCTAAAAAAGGTCATCGACCTGACTATGTCTCCCCCACCTCTCAGACAAGATCGCCGCCACTGCTATTGTGCAAGACTCCCCAAAGAATGTGAACCACATCGTGTATTTGAGAGCTGGTTCAATTGTCCAGAGCTCCAACAGCTCCAAACTCTGGAGTTTGTGTCACCTGATGTTGTGACAGTCGTGCAGTGCAGATCTCAGCGACACACATTGGCATTCGTCCTATACCAAGATCATGAAGTGCTGGGACAAGAAGGTCAAGAAGTATCTAGGTTCAGTGCCCAGATGCAGTCGCAGAGTACAATGCCCGCATGGGAGGTGTTTACCTTTTGGTTATGTTCTCTATAATGTACAGCATCGACCACACAATTGTAAAGTGGTACTGTAGGATCGTCTGCTGGGTTTTGAACTTTGCCTGCATCAATGGCAAACGTCACTGCTCACAACCTGCAGTTCCTGAAAAAGAAAGACTGGATCTTCTTGTGTTTGTTTCCCAGTGTCTCACTGCAGCGAACAAGCCCTCTGCTTCTCTGGTTCAAAAACGAGACTGTCAATCAATCAATCAACTTAGCATTTATATAGCGCCTCTTCAAGGAAACTATTCAGAGGCACTCCCAGTCCAACCCCTGCGAAAGAGAACAGTAGGCCTATTTAGAGCAGAGAAGAAAGCGGTGGACGAGTCTTGAGGAACTTCAGCATTTCACTTATGGAACTTCAGTTGCTTGACAATTTTTTATAACAAAGGATTAGGCCTAAGGAATTGGTAAAGATCTTTGTACACGTGTGGTATTATCTTTAAGGCTTTAAGAACAAAATCATCTGACGAGGCGGTTGTGTCACATCATCCGAGACGGAGGAACAACTACAAAGACTTGTCTTACATAAATGTTTAATTTAAAATTATTAAGTATAAAATGTTTGATTTCATCAAACCAGGAAGTAGATAGCCTATAGCCTACCAAGACAACGCGTGCAGCAGTAGGCTAATTATTGTCGATTAATTTTCACAGCAGGCCTTTTGCCGATTAATTGTCACAGCAGCTACGCTAATTAAGGGCATAGATTATGCATTCAAACCGTTGTTGAGTAGGCCTAATGTCTATATGCTTAGTTTTTATACTACAGCATTGAGGCCTGTGCTAAGAGGCCCAGATCACACGCAGGCCTATGTTGAAGTCCATATCAGGTGTTCGAGTGTTTGACATGAAGAACAAATCGATTGAGTTATTGCGGAGAATTCTTCCTCGTTGGACCACTTGATACCTGACGCCTTCGACTGCTCTGAGTCCCGCGTCAACGAACAAGACGCATATTTATGAAGAATTATTCGAAAGACGCGACGCATAGGAAATCGCAAGAAAACAGACGACGATTTCGTAAGTTGAGTTAAACTTCGTCTTAAACTGAACTATGTATGTCGAGCTAAACTTGCTCATTGATCAGCATATATACTTTCCGTTGTTAGGCCTAATTAAGAATTTGCGATCGCATTAGGCCTACTTGTAGGCCTACGTCTTCAGTTGACGGTTTTAATACGTGCATTAGGAAACGTGTCCTGACTTCTATATGTGTGTGTAGACTAGAAAAGCTTCTAGACAGTTTTAGCCTATAATTATAAAAAGTGAGGCAGGACTACTACATAATTAAGTGTACGTCTATTGCGCAATTAATTGACCCTTTAATGACAAACAACCGATGACCATCGCTGGTCATGGGCTGGGCATGGACCGAGGAAGCTGTAGGGTATGGTTGAGTATGACACGCTGGCTGATTGGTGTGAGAGCACGGCTTGTAACGCGGACAGTACACGGATTCGACCCTCCCTTGAGATGGTTGCTAAGTAGTGAGTAGGGACTTTGGGTAAAACATTCAAACACAATAATGCTTAGGCCTAGTGCCATCGCTTGATGCTTTGTCATTATATTGCGGCGCTTAATAAATACATCAATAACAAATAATTTCAACAAGAATTCATAAGCATTTTATATATATACACATGTGTAAGTCTATCATTATATAATTATATACATGTGTAAGTCTATAGGCTATATAATAGATCCAGAGGCGTCTACTTCCCTCCCCCGAAGTCATTGGAGCAACTTCCCCTTCTTCTTCTTCCTACCTCCCCTTTCTCCCCTCCCCGTTAACAGATCTCCCCCTATTTCTTAGATGGAGCATTTGCTCCAAGGTTTCTATGTGTAGACGACTCTGAATAGATCTATATGTATAGGCCTATGTATATACAGTGTTGGGTATGAGTTAACTCAGATGAGTTTAAACTCACGAGTTAACTCACTTGCTGTGATTTATGAGTTTGAGTTAACTCACCTTAAAGAGTGTGAGTTATGAGTTTAAGTTAACTCATTTTTTTCTGTGAGTTTGAGTTGTAACTGTCAATTATTTTAAACTCAACTCACTCTTCGGCACTCGGCACATATTATGTTGAAACAAGCCTTTTTTTATATCGTCGGCTTCCATACTGGTGAGTAGTGACGGCAGGGAGGGTCGTAAACACTGCTAGCGGACAGTGTTTAAGCACTGCATATTTTGTATATTGTGAACAGTTAAGAACAACATGGCTGAAGTACCGTGTATTCTTGATGGAAAATATTTTTCTGTTACAAGTAGGCGTGATGGAAAAATTGTTGCTCGATTAGAACGTGCTAGTATGAAACGTGTGAGTTTATGATTTAACTCATTTAACAACTGAGTTTGAGTTAACTCATTTCACTTAGGATGAGTTGAGTTTGAGTTTAAACTCATTTTGAGGTGCATGAGTTGAGTTTTGATTTAATTCATTTCTTGTCTGAGTTCACCCAACACTGTGTATATATATAAGACTAGCTGTGACGGCTAGCTATGACTATGTTTATAGTATGTATATATTCGTTTAATATCAATTCGAACTGACAAACTGCAGGCGATTACACGTGGGAAGAAATGTTGTTAACTGAAGTTTAATGCAAAAAACCGTGAACAGTGACATAAACACGTGCGGGCTGCCTGTCAGGCGCCCATTCCATCATTCATATAATTTCATATAGTGCCGTTTACAATACAGCTGTAGCAATTAATTTGCATTTCTGCACACGTGAGTTTGTGCATGCAAGATTCAAGGCCTAATCTATGCAGCGTATAGTTCTGTGGGTCTAAATGCAGATGTGTCGGCCTAAACGTGGCCTGAATCAGGCCTATGGCGTGGAGTAAACGCGCGTGGGTGCAAATCCGAGCCACGAGATAGGCTACACGCTATACGTGTCTCAACTTGTCAGACCTTGCGACTATGGTTACGATGGTGACCATGTGCTAGTGCTTAAGGTGTCTCGATGCTCTCCACAACAACTTAAGCTGCTCTACGACAAAGTCCGCACCTACAGGCTGCCACAGGAACAGATTGACAGCTTGTAATAAACGATTATTATGTGTCGCGCACTTGCGGGTATAGCTACACTCTAGACCTACGTAATACATGGGCAATTGGGCATACACACTAATATTAGTAGAATATACTAATATTATAAAGTATTATTACTATGTAATATATTATTTATATATATAATAATAATAGGCCTATTATAATTCAGCACATATATTTTGTCATGCCTTATAAACCATTAGACACACGCGCGCCCCCACGAATGCACAAGAGCGTGCGCGCGCGCTAACACACGCATACATATAAGACAACAATAGGCCTAGTTAATGTTGTGCCCGCAGTGGATCCGAGAAAGTCTTTGATATTGTATTCCTTTTTATTATCGACTATATGAAGAGCGAAACAAATAACTAAAGGTCTACACTGTGTGCAAGGGGCAAAACAGACCGAATTTAAACGGACCTTTGCGACATCTATGGTGAGGTGGTCATGTGAGTCCACGAGTTTCTTCGAGCAGGTTTAATGGAGGACTATACATAATGCCCTTTGAGGTATAAGGGTTGATTGTTTCAGATATGCTTCAGAACGCATTAGTTGCAAATTGGATTGATTCTTTGTTATTCTTCTATTTCTTGGTCTGTCTGTGCACAGGTAGATCTTCTACCTGTACAGGTAAATACGTGAACGACTGTTCCGGAAGATGTTCATCAAGGTGAAGTATGGAGACAACGAAACGCTGCTTTGCAACCCGAGCTGCGCCGCAATCAACCTGTTGCATAGCATCAAGAGTCGGACTGGATACAGCGACAGAACCATCGTCGTTGATCTATCCGATGAAAAAGGTCTGCAGCTCAGTCTGGATTATCCGTCTGATATCTTGCTATCTGTACTGCTGTCTCTCTTTGGTTATATCTGCATGTCGATCTTCTACCCCACCTTCTCTGTCTGTCTCTCTCTCTGTCTCTGTCTCTGTCTCTGTCTCTGTCTCTGTCTCTCTGTCTCTCTGTCTCTCTGTCTCTGTCTCTGTCTCTGTCTCTGTCTCTCTGTCTCTCTGTCTCTCTGTCTCTCTGTCTCTCTGTCTGTCTCTGTCTCTGTCTCTGTCTCTGTCTCTGTCTCTGTCTCTGTCTCTGTCTCTGTCTCTGTCTCTGTCTCTGTCTCTCTCTCTCTCTCTCTCTCTCTCTCTCTCTCTCTCTCTCTCTCTCTCTCTGTTTCTGTCTGTCTGTCTCTCTCCCATCTTCTATCGCTCAATTTCTCACTTGCACACTGATTGTCTATCTCACCATCTCTGACCCTTTCTAACTCTCTCAGTGTCACTTTCTCTCACTCTCTCACGATCCATTCGTCTCACACTCGCGCTTCTATCCTTCTACCCACCTTCTGTCTCTCACTCTATCTTCTTCATTCTATCACTCTCACTCGCACTGTCTCACTTCTTGTCACCCTGTGTGAACTCTCTTCCTTTCTTTCTCTCAGTCTCTCCTTTACTCTCTCGCTCGGTCATTCACTCTCTCATCCTGTTTCTAGTTCTGCTGCTTTCTCTTTTCTTGGTGTGTTACCCTTTGACCGGCTGCTTGGTAAACTCGAATCGTCTGGTTATTTATTAGCTAGCTTGACCTATAATCTGGTTTTATCTGGCGACTTCAAGGGTCACTTCTGAGTTGAAGTGCATTCCGTAATCACAACCTACTCTCCATAGATACAGCGGGGATTTAAAGACACCATACACTGCAATCGATCTCTCCTCCCGTGACATGCATATGCATACTTAATCTTACACACAACAACCAGAGCCTTACACGACCATGGCTTCTATCTGCACGGCAATATTATAGGGCCTACATAATTTCCTTTGGACCCACGGAGGGTATACGTGACCCGGTGGCCGTATGGTCACGCCAAAGCGTCGCCAATAGTACGTGTTCGCAATTAAACTTATTTAAATTAAGAAAGTTATACATCGTTCAAAGGAATATAGACTTTTTTACATTTAAAAAATATTTTTATTTTATTTTAATTTAAGAAATTTTTAGTCCGTTTAACAGCCAACGACAAATAACTGGACAATATGTAAAGATGTCCCATTGGCCGCCCGCATATCTCTCTCTCTCTCTCTCTCTCTCTCTCTCTCTCTCTCTCTCTCTCTCTCTCTCTCTCTCTCTCTCTCTCTCTCTCTCTCTCTTCCTCCCTCTCTCCCCTTCCTCTCTCTCTCTTGCAGCAGTCAGTAATTCAGTCAGTTCAGTCAGTCAGCCAGCCAGCCAGTCAGTTCAGTCAGTCAGCCAGCCAGCCAGCCAGCCAGTCAGTCAGTTCAGTCAGTCAGCCAGCCAGCCAGCCAGCCAGCCAGTTCAGTCAGTCAGTCAGTTCAGTCAGTCAGTCAGTCAATTCAGTCAGTCAGTTCAGTCAGTCAGTCAGTCAGTTCAGTCAGTCAGTCAATCAGTCAGTCAGTCAGTCAGTTCAGTCAGTCAGTCAGTCAGTCAGTCAGTCAGTCAGCCAGCCAGCCAGCCAGCCAGCCAGCCAGTCAGTCAGTTCAGTCAGTCAGCCAGCCAGCCAGCCAGCCAGTTCAGTCAGTCAGTCAGTCAGTTCAGTCAGTCAGTCAGTCAATTCAGTCAGTCAGTTCAGTCAGTCAGTCAGTCAATTCAGTCAGTCAGTTCAGTCAATCAGTCAGTCAGTTCAGTCAGTCAGTCAATCAGTCAGTCAGTCAGTCAGTTCAGTCAGTCAGTCAGTCAGCCAGCCAGCCAGTCATTCAGTCAGTCAGTCAGTCAGTCAGTCAGTCAGTCAGTCAGCCAGTCAGTCAGTCAGTCAGTCAGTCAGTCAGTCAGCCAGCCAGCCAGCCAGTCAGTCAGTCAGCCAGCCAGCCAGCCAGTCAGTCAGTCAGTCAATTCAGTCAGTCAGTTCAGTCAGTCAGTCAGTCAGTTCAGTCAGTCAGTCAATCAGTCAGTCAGTTCAGTCAGTTCAGTCAGTCAGTCAGTCAGTCAGTCAGTCAGTCAGTCAGTCAGTCAGTCAGTCAGCCAGCCAGCCAGCCAGCCAGTCATTCATTCAGTCAGTCAGTCAGTCAGTCAGCTTGCTGGCTGATGATTCACTGATATTATGTGCAACTGATCTATAGGTGAATTAACCATGGATTGGTTTTTCAACGGTTAGGTCTTGTTCAGGAGCTGGAGGCCCATAAGTATGACAGTGCCTCCAACTACTTGGCATCGCACCGAACATACATCCTTGTCCAAAAGCAGGCTCTGTCTCCCCTACCCGAGGACGTGGATGTTGGAGGCAGTCGAGATGGAATGGCCGTCCAATACGAATACATTCCTCTTCTGAATAACTGTCTGGAGTTATTCCCTGACTACAAACTCCAGGTTCAGGCGAGCGACCTCTATCCGAAGAAACCAAGGAGATCAATTCGAGGAAAAGCGACGAGTCCAGCTGGACTGAAGGTCACCAAAGGAGACAGAAAAGTCATCGCCAAAAGGAGATAACGAAGAGCGGAATAGGGCTGGATACACACGACATCCTCTCCATATAATTCATCTTTCGGGACCCGTATACCAATCATTGCGTTGTAACCAGATCTCGTTATATCGATGTTGAATTTCAAATCCGAAATAAATTTGCGATCAGCACATGCCTATACCAGAATTGGTGTTTTACTGACAAGAGTTTAAAGGAGGATCCTGTGTACGTCATGGTTGACGCTCTATAGGTCAATAGGGCATTATAAATTTATAATTATTATTAGGCCTATGACATTATGTTCAATTGCGAATTCTATAATTGTGTATGGACACGCATGTTTAAGATTCTAACGGATTTTCTACCTTTGTTTTGACAATGTGCTCGTGTATCTATAAGATTCTATATTGACTCTATTCTGCAGAACAAATTCCCTGCAAGTGGGTTCAGAAAAGGTAGGCCGATTGGAAACACGACATAACGAGAGCTTTTATCAGATTGTTACTTATTATTAAGGATAATGCCTAAACATCTGTAAGGCTATGTAAGTGCACATCCACTAGACAGTAAAGAATATTTGCACGCGTAGTCCCTATGCATAAATACCCATTTTATATAGCACTCCATTAAGCTATCCTGAGAGACCTCAGTGGATATAAGCCCAATGTGTTGGCGACTTATTTCTTAACCTCGGCACTTGGGAGCAGGTGGTCAGTCTTCTCCTTCGCCGCCTGATCTTCCCACTGACAGTGTCCGCTCATTAGAACTGACTTGGCTGGGTGGCGGGCGGGCGCCGAATTCTTGAAAGACATGCTTCATTGGCGGGGATTTGATACCTCAACCTGTACGATTATTGAGCAGATCTTACTCCTAATTCGAACACTGTCTGTAGCGCTAAATCGTTTGCATTTGTTTGTTCACTAAGGCGCTATATAAATATATTTATTTACACAAATGTTGCAAGCAGTGAAATTGTTTTTAAGTCTTAAATGTTTCCATTGTGTTCTTTCTTTCCAAATTAACGAATATATCAACTCTATTTACGATATGTTCGCCTATAAATTAACAATGCTAGTGATGGGTAGGCTACACTAAAAACGGCGCTATGTCTTTTGTGCATGTCCTAAATTAGCATTTTCTACAGCGTCTTCTAAATACGTCTAGACGCCACTCACTGCCTATAATATAAGTGATGTCATAGGTCAACTGGGCTCTCACATTCGGTTTATAGCTGTCAACCAGGCGTCACGAGTGACCAGTGGCCCAATGCGGACCAGCCATACATAGATGCCATGACCGTGTTGACTGGAAAAGTATATATGGGTATTGGGGTCCAAAAGAAGCACTGAAACAGTGAAGACAGAAGTGAATGATAACATTCTCACGCATGCGCGAATCCCGACCTTTAAATTGATTGACAAGTAGATAATCTTCTAAGCAAAAAAACATTAAAAAACACAAATCGGTTATTCCAAAAAAAATTAATTTCAAAAGGTGCAAGGCCACAAAAGAAAACGGTTTGTAAGCATGTGTTTGCAAACGGAATTTTGGAACATAGCCTATTAAAAAGTGCAAAGCCGCAACAGTAAAATAGAGAGACTCGACATTATTTAATTTAGCCTAAGATGTTTTATAGTGAGAATCAAATTTATTGATAAATAAGCTTACCAAGCTTAAATAAAGAGATGGCCGACGTGTCATGCTTAGAAAACAAAACGTATCCTGCTTCAGTACTGTTGCAGCTCGGACCGGTGCTGGAGGCAGGGTGGACTCTAGGCACATTTTGTCAGTGATGGGCACTAAACTATTTCGTTTTAGTTAAACCAAAACCATTTTCCAACTAAAAACATAGGCCTATAGTTTAACTGAAGTTGGCAACTAATTTTGGAAATTAATTAACTAAATTTAAAAAAGTAGTTAAACTTTTTCAACTTTTGACAACTTTCTACGACAAACATTTTCAAAATAACAGAGGTTAAGTGAACTGTAGGCCTAATAATGCAGAGCGTCAGTGACAATTTCACCTTCAAACTATGCAATGTGTACTGTTCTAGCATACAGTTACAGGCATACTGTCAGTAGTGTGCGAATTTGAAAACACAGGCTGTTAATGCCAAAACCACCTTGTGTCACCTTGTGCTGTCAACTCCTGGAGCTCTAGCGATCGCCACGACACACATTCTCCGTTGCTTCCTATTCGCTTTTGGTTTGGTGTGTCTCATGACGATTTTCTTGGCATGTTAACAGAGGTGGTTCGCCATTGCCTTCCCCTGGTTTTGCCTGCCGTGCCCGTTCGTTCCCCTTCCATTGGAAGGTATACCAACAGTTCCCCTTCCTTTGGAAGGGTACCAACAGTCCGCACCACGTGAAGGTGGGCACGGAGGACTTTGGTTCACCAGCCCAGGTCGGATCCGAGTCTACGCTCATAAGAGACGTCGGTCAGGTCGCCTCCCTGCTTTACTCTGAACCAGAGTGACTGATGAACCTTTGCGGACCAAAACCATGCAGTATCAATCGATAAGTTTCGCGTTGAGTTGCTGACAGTGTTCAATGTTCATTGCGGAAAATAGTTGCGTATTGCTGATTTTTTAGTTAAACTTTTTAGTTAGCAACTACAAATTTTTAAACTATGGTTTTAATTAAACTAATTTTTTAGTTAAACTTCATCCTTAACTACGTTTTTTTAGTTAAACTAAAAGTTAGCAACTTTTTAGTTAACTATTGCCCATCACTGCATTTTGTACTCTAGGGTTCATGATACCCGTGGGCACTCTGGACTCTAGTAGATTACAGCATTCCCAAACACGAGAGTAGGAGGCAGGATGGATTGTAGCAGAATTTCATACTCTAGAGTCCGAGATACCTGTAATCACGGTGGACTCTAGATTGCAATTGATTAAATTTATTTCTATGGCTTAACTAGAGTGCACCTTACCTGCCGCAGTGGTATGAATTTCGTACTCTAGAGTGCATGCTACCGCCAGTTAGCGCGTACTCTAGTCTAGAGAACATCATACCTAGGTACAATGTACTCTAGGGTTCGTTGTGTCTAGAGTACACCTTACCTGCCACACAGGCTTTGCATGACGACTCTTTGACAGAGCTCTCTGAGTGTGACCATCTCTGTGACCAATTCTCCAATTAACTGGACGGACTCCACTATCGTATGGAACGTGCCTCCCAGAATCAAACCTGTGCCGCCAATGTGACAGAATTTATACTAACTCCAGAAAGCCATTTGTCTGATGAACCTGAATTTTCGCGGAGCTCAGCTGTGAGAAGTAGACATCCAGAAAGCTGATCTCTCTGATCTAGATCTCTCTTCGTAGTCTCATCGTTCACAGCTTTCGTACTTTGTAGCTGAATGGTGCAGCTGCTTCGTCCAGAAACAGCTCCGAGAGATTATCTGAGAACGGATACGATGAATGTATGACTGGGTGGATAGATGGGTGAATGAGGATTGAGGGATGGAATATAGAAAGATTGAATTATTGAGTGATTGATGGACGAATGCATGGATGAATGTATCGGTGAACCACAACATGACAGAACATAACATAATATAACATAATACAACACAAAATAACACAGCACAACGCAGCATAACACGACATAACATGACATTGGTTTTAGTGGTTTTGAGGGTATCCTATCAAAAGGGCGACTTCGAAAGGGCGACCATCAAAAGGGCGCGTTCAAAAAGGCGCCGCTCATAAGGGCGCGTGTTTAAAAGGGCGCCGATCAAAAGAGCGAGCTATTAAAAGGGCGACAATCGAAAGGGCGAATAATAGGTTTAAGTTCTGTTCTTCAAATGTTAGTTTGACGAATTTTTATTGATATTTCCATAGTTATTACTACTGTCTTTAAAGATAATAATAACAATAACAACGTCTGTTTTTCAAATGTTAGACCAATGTTATTGATATTTCCATAGTTATTACTACTGTCTTTAGAGATATCGTCTGTTTTTCAAATGTTAGACCAACGTTATTTAGTGATATTTCCATAGTTAGTACTACTGTCTTTAGAAACAACGTCTGTTTTTCAAATGTTGAGGTTGAGGTTATGAGCGATCCCTCTTAGATACTCCATGTTTGTTCTGTTGCCATAATCTTCAACTATGGTCTTGATCCGTTTTCTCAACTTCCCTGTAGATTTTCTGTCTATGAATTTCCATATAGTGGGATGAGAAGCTCCAAGTAGTTGACTGAATCCCCTATGCCAACCTTCGACCGATTTTATGTTTACAATTATTATATCCTTCTTCCAACTTCGAACTTTGTCGCCCTTTCGATTGTCGCCCTTTTAATAGCTCGCTCTTTTGATCGGCGCCCTTTTAAACACGCGCCTTTATGAGCGGCGCCTTTTTGAACGCGCCCTTTTGATGGTCGCCCTTTCGAAGTCGCCCTTATGATAGTAAATCGTTTTGAGGACGTTTACTCTGTATTAGAACTACTGCAAATTACTGGGAGTGTATTGTAGCGAAATTGGGGGGGGGGAAGATCGGCCTCCGTCGCTGACCCTGATACAGTGAAAATTCAATTCAACGAATTCAAGGGAAAGGGGATCACGACGCCTTTAGCTTGTCCCTGAGGCACTGATGCCTGGCCGAAGACTTGGCCGATGCGGCCTAGTCCCTTCGATGACTTTAAGGGGGACCTCGACGCTCTTTAGCTTGTCCCTGAGGCACTGATGCCTGGCCGAAGGCTTGGCCGATGCGGCCTAGTGCTTTGACGGACTCAAGGAGGGGGGGTAGCGTCTGAGGCGCGCATCCCAGCAGGGGCCTATAGCCTTTTGCTTGTCCCTGAGGCACTGATGCCTCTACCGAAGACATGGCCGATGCGGCCTAGTATTTGACGGACTCGAGGAGGGGGGTTGCGTCTGAGGCGCGCATCCCAGCAGTGGCCTATACCCTTTTGCTTGTCCCTGAAGCACTGATGCCTCCACCGAAGACTTGGCCGATGTGGCCTAGTGCTTTGACGGACTCAAGGAGGGGGGGGGTAGCGTCTGAGGCGCGCAATTCCAGCAGGGACCTCTGGCCTTTTGCTTGTCCCTGAGGCACTGATGCCTAGCCGAAGACTTGGCCGATGCGGCCTAGTGCTTGACGGACTCAAGGAGGGGGGGGGGTGGCGTCTGAGGCGCGCATTCCAGCAGGGACCTCTGGCCTTTTGCTTGTCCCTGAGGCACTGATGCCTCCACCGAAGACTTGGCCGATGCGGCCTAGTACTTGACGGACTCAAGGAGGGGGGGTAGCGTCTGAGGCGCGCAATTCTAGCAGGGACCTCTAGCCTTTTGCTTGTCCCTGGGGCACTGATGCCCGCCGGGGACTTGGTCGATGCGACCTGGTGGCCTACGATGAACTCCCGGAGGGGGGGGGGGTTTCGCGCGCTGGGGCCCCTCTGAAAAGTATAAAAGGCGACAGAATCGCACAGTCAAAAAGAGTCGCCGGCAGCCATCCGAAGAAGTCAGTTGTAGTCGTCAGTTCTCAGAAGAGAAGAGAGAGTCAGTGAGAGAGTAGAGAAACCGAAATTCCGAGCGGCGACAGTTCGTATCCGACTGGGGCATCCTTGGAGTTATCGTGGATATAGAAGCAGGTGATTAGTCGTCGTTGAGATATGTCTTGCGGTATTTGATTGCGTATTACGAGTTGTAAAGCGATTGTTCTGTGGAATATATGGATATAATTTCTAGTCACGGCCAGTGTTTCTGTTTCAATTGGAAATATCGATTATTGCGTTGATTATCGTGGATATAATACAAGTCTTCAATCGTTCTTCGGTCTTATGATTTGCTGTCGATCGGTTGCGGGTAACTCGTTAAGTCCTTCGACGACATCGGAGGCCTTATCTACGCACATACGTCCAGGGCCTTCTCAACCACTCGGCTGGCCTTGGGAGTATACGGTATAGAGATATACCCCGGCGAGAGAGGAGTAGCAATTCCGCCACACTAACTCAAGAAGTGAGGTCTGGGAGGTGCATTTTCGTACACTGGCACCATAAGTGGAGTGCTTCCGGTTACATTTTCGCCTCTCTGGTCCCAGAAGTGAGATAGTGAAGGGCTCGTTTTCGCCACACTGGCACCAGAAGTTGGGTATTGAGACGACGAGTTTTGATCGACAGCGACCTCGTGAAACCGGAAAAGCGATGGAAGACGAGGAGGTGATTATTCGACGAAGACCGCGGGGTATCGAGGATCCGGTCTCGGGCACATCGACTCCCGTGAGAAGACGGCGAACAACGGAGGCGTCGCCAGAACGGATTCTTTTGGAGGACATGGGCGATGGTGACCTGAGGTCCGATGAACTGAGCGGACGAGAGAGACCAGAAAAAGAAATGTCGCCACAGAAATTGCTGGAAGGCATCGGGGGCCTTCTGAAGACGAGACCGATGCAGATGAAACCGGGGAAGTTCGACGGAACAGGATCGTTGGAGTCTTTCCTGGCGCAATTCGAGGTATGTGCAACGCATAACCGATGGACGGCCTCGGATAAGATCGACTTCCTCCGATGTGCCTTGGAGAAAACTGCGACTCAGTTGTTATGGGACTTCGGCGCTCGCCAGGATGTGACATATGAAGAACTTGTCGGACGTCTGAGACAACGGTATGGCATGGAAGGCCAGGCCGAGATGTTTCGTGCGCAGCTCTACTACCGACGTCAGCGCGCCGATGAAAGCCTTAGCGATTTGCTTCATGACATTCGGCGACTTGTGGTCCTCGCGTACCCGGTGCCATCCAATGAGACTACGCAGATCATCGCCAGGGACTCTTTCTTGGAAGCAATGCGGGACCGCGAACTTTCACTCAAGGTTCGCGAACGAGAGCCAAAAAGTTTGGATGAGGCCTACCGGGCGGCGCTTCGCCTTGAGGCCTATCAGCGAAGGACGGAATCGGACGATCGGAGAAGACAGCCGAACAGAGTAAGGGGAACGCAGGAGACCGACGTCAACGCTCAGATCCGGTCACAGCTCGACCGTTTTCTCGCTGAGCAGCGCGAAGAGCAACGGAGATGGCAGCGAGAGATGGAGAGTAACATTGAACGACAACTTCGAGAACTGCGGGGCCCAGCTACGATGACCACTGCGACCGGGCGAGATGCTCGGTCTTCGGAAGGTGAACAAGGAGTTTCACGGCGGACGGCGGCCTGCCTCAACTGTGGCCGACCCGGTCACTTCGCTCGCAATTGCCGGCAAGGCCGCCGGCCCTTCAATCGTCAGCCAGCAACGGCAGCGGTCGGTACGGAACCGACCCATGCAACGGAGGAAGTCGTCACTAATCATACGGCGCGGTCAAGGCTTCCGAACCGCGCAACCAACAACGCCATCTACATACGAGGTATAGTCAACGGACGACCGCAGACCTGCCTGATCGACACTGGATCCGAAGTAAGCCTGGTACCGCTTTCTACTGTTGAAGGGTTAGACTTACGTCCTTGTAATCGCTTTTTGATGGCTGCAAATGGGTCTAATATACGGGTCCTTGGAGAGGTAAACATTCCGATTAAAATTCGGACGGGTTTCGAAATTCACACGGGGTTTCTGGTATCCGATCAGATTACCGAACCCATGTTGGGTATGGATTGGCTAAGGGAGCACCGATGTCGCTTGGGTTTTGGTACGGGGGCCTTGTTTGTTGGCCGTCGACGTGTGTCTCTTGTAAGGGGCAATGGGTCCATGTGGTGCCGGCGCGTGATCGTCGCCGAGGAGGTTGTGATATCGCCTAAGTGCCAACAAGATGTGATAGTTAAGACGCAGTATGGGGATTTAGCTACTAAAGCGCCTGCATGGATGACTGAGGCCTCGGAGGTCCAGCCTGGTGTTCACCTTGCCCGAGTAGTAGTAGGAGATCGTGCGCATACGACCCAGGTAAGGGTGGTAAACCTTAGTGAAGACCCAGTTAAGTTAAGTAGGGACCAGGTGCTAGGAGGCTTACACCCAGTAGAGGTTGAACATAGCAGCGTTCGTGAGGAAGGTAGAGGTCAAGTAAAGGGTGATTTTTTCCCTTGACTTCTTGCTGGAAGATCTCCCGGAAGAGGTAGGGCCGAATGATCGTATGCAGCTGCGGAACTTGTTGGCAGAATATAAGGATATATGTTCTGCAACGGAAAGAGATCTTGGTAGGACGACTGTGACTACACATAAGATAGACACAGGTGATGCAAGACCGGTACGACAGCCTTTAATACGACAGCCATTGCTGTATAGGACTGCAGTAGACGGGCATTTAGATAGGACGTTGGCCGTGAGACAGAACAGAATGAAAATACCTAAGAGAAACATTTTCCCAGTTCTGTTGGTGTTGGTCGCAGCGATACAAACGGTGGTGTGGGTTAATCAGGAAGCGATATCGGTGGCTAGTGTCTTAGTCGAGACAATAATTGTGAGGTACGGGGCCCCGTTACAAATAATTACCGATCAGGGAACAAATTTCGATGGGACATTGTATCGAAAGCTTCGCCAATTATTGGTAAGGTTATCTGCAGCCATCAAAGGGGATTGGGACGACGTCTTGCCCCATGTCCTGGCCGCCTATCGGGCGTCGCTGCATGAAACGACGGGCTTCAGTCCGAACTTCCTCATGTTCGGTCGTGAGACAAGAGCCCCACTGGATCTCGTTTACGGTCGACCTCCGAATGCCGACCGCAATGATGCTACCTACGTGAGCTATGTTCGAGACTTCGCTGAACGTATGGAGAATGCATATCGACTAGTCCGCGAACAGTTGAAAGTTGCGGCGGAACGACGCCGTCATACTTACGATCTACGAGTTCGTCCCGCGCGGTTCAAGCCGGGAGACCGCGTATTCTACTACACACCGCGTCGCCATCGAGGGCGCACCCCGAAATGGACCCGTATGTACACGGGGCCATTTACTATGGTGGAACAGAGAGGGGCTGTGAACTATATACTTCGGAAGACGGCCAGCTCTCGACCGTTTACTGTCCACGTTGACAAGTTGAAAAAACCGTGCTTTGACGAAGAAGTGTCGGAGAACGATGACACGCTGCTTGAGCAACTGCCAGGCGACGGGATCATCGATAGTCGGCCCCGGCGTCAAGTTCGCCGGCCCGCACGCTATTCGCAGTGAAATGCGCAGATCCTTGCGATCCGGTGGCTCGGTGACGATGCCGCCGATGATTTAACGAGTCGCAAGTGGATGGGAAGGATGAAGACATATTGATGTTTTGTGTAATTCAGTTGGTTAGGGTTAAGTTGTTGATGCGTTATTTTCACAGGATGTTGAATCTTATAATTTTTGGCCAGTTGTTTGGTTAAAGTTATTATGGAATCATGTGGCGCATTTAGATGATAATGCTGTTGTTGAGCAGGTTCCGGTGCGGCCCAGTGCCCTGCGCCCGATGCGGCCCAGTGCCCTGCGCCTTTGTGTGGCCTAGTGCCCTGTGTGTTAAATGTTCGCAGTTACGATTAGTCTTTTCGTAGTTAAGTTTCGATGTAACGTGATGTTTCTTATGGGTGTTGCAATCGAGGATGGGGACATCCTCTCGCCCTGGTCCGCCGAGGATGTAGCGAAATTGGGGGGGGGGGAGATCGGCCTCCGTCGCTGACCCTGATACAGTGAAAATTCAATTCAACGAATTCAAGGGAAAGGGGATCACGACGCCTTTAGCTTGTCCCTGAGGCACTGATGCCTGGCCGAAGACTTGGCCGATGCGGCCTAGTCCCTTCGATGACTTTAAGGGGGACCTCGACGCTCTTTAGCTTGTCCCTGAGGCACTGATGCCTGGCCGAAGGCTTGGCCGATGCGGCCTAGTGCTTTGACGGACTCAAGGAGGGGGGGTAGCGTCTGAGGCGCGCATCCCAGCAGGGGCCTATAGCCTTTTGCTTGTCCCTGAGGCACTGATGCCTCTACCGAAGACATGGCCGATGCGGCCTAGTATTTGACGGACTCGAGGAGGGGGGTTGCGTCTGAGGCGCGCATCCCAGCAGTGGCCTATACCCTTTTGCTTGTCCCTGAAGCACTGATGCCTCCACCGAAGACTTGGCCGATGTGGCCTAGTGCTTTGACGGACTCAAGGAGGGGGGGGTAGCGTCTGAGGCGCGCAATTCCAGCAGGGACCTCTGGCCTTTTGCTTGTCCCTGAGGCACTGATGCCTAGCCGAAGACTTGGCCGATGCGGCCTAGTGCTTGACGGACTCAAGGAGGGGGGGGTGGCGTCTGAGGCGCGCATTCCAGCAGGGACCTCTGGCCTTTTGCTTGTCCCTGAGGCACTGATGCCTCCACCGAAGACTTGGCCGATGCGGCCTAGTACTTGACGGACTCAAGGAGGGGGGGGGTAGCGTCTGAGGCGCGCAATTCTAGCAGGGACCTCTAGCCTTTTGCTTGTCCCTGGGGCACTGATGCCCGCCGGGGACTTGGTCGATGCGACCTGGTGGCCTACGATGAACTCCCGGAGGGGGGGGGTTTCGCGCGCTGGGGCCCCTCTGAAAAGTATAAAAGGCGACAGAATCGCACAGTCAAAAAGAGTCGCCGGCAGCCATCCGAAGAAGTCAGTTGTAGTCGTCAGTTCTCAGAAGAGAAGAGAGAGTCAGTGAGAGAGTAGAGAAACCGAAATTGCGAGCGGCGACAGTTCGTATCCGACTGGGGCATCCTTGGAGTTATCGTGGATATAGAAGCAGGTGATTAGTCGTCGTTGAGATATGTCTTGCGGTATTTGATTGCGTATTACGAGTTGTAAAGCGATTGTTCTGTGGAATATATGGATATAATTTCTAGTCACGGCCAGTGTTTCTGTTTCAATTGGAAATATCGATTATTGCGTTGATTATCGTGGATATAATACAAGTCTTCAATCGTTCTTCGGTCTTATGATTTGCTGTCGATCGGTTGCGGGTAACTCGTTAAGTCCTTCGACGACATCGGAGGCCTTATCTACGCACATACGTCCAGGGCCTTCTCAACCACTCGGCTGGCCTTGGGAGTATACGGTATAGAGATATACCCCGGCGAGAGAGGAGTAGCAATTCCGCCACACTAACTCAAGAAGTGAGGTCTGGGAGGTGCATTTTCGTACACTGGCACCATAAGTGGAGTGCTTCCGGTTACATTTTCGCCTCTCTGGTCCCAGAAGTGAGATAGTGAAGGGCTCGTTTTCGCCACAGTATGACCCAAGTCCAATTCTTCCGATGCTCCTCTTAACAGTTATGATGGGGTAAAAAGCAAATCAGCTTCAGACTGCGTTCTGAAATGGCATATATTAGTCAATCAATCAATCAATCAATCAAATTCGTTTATTCATACAATAAGTTGACATAGACGCAACTTAGACAAAGTAGACTATGGAATACAGCTATAGGGCCAAGAGTACAGGGTTTTAGTGTCCTTAAACTGATTGCTACCTCCTCTGGTATGTGATATTTACGACGAATAATGTTACCTCAACAATATAAACGTCACGTGGTTTTTATGAAGCTGGTGTAGTTGAAGATCATTGCGATAAAAGGTTTGAAGTCAGGTACAAAGTCCTGGTTTTTAAAAGACGGCGAACACTTGGTCCATATCGATCGATCAAAGTATAAACGCATTTCTTGTATTTAACAACTTTTAACTGGATTTTTTAAATTCATTTATTTGATAAATTATTTAGCATTGATACATACGTATGTATATTTAGCGATTTCTTCATTTATTTAGCAATTTACTCTTTATTTTTGCAGAAAACTGTTTATCTTGAGGCCCAGAAATTGTACGAGATACAATTATACGAAGCAATAGCGATGCAATGTAGAAACCGACTTGCTTGGATTAATGCAATTCAATTCACACAATGCAATACAACTGAAATTTTATGTGCCTCATTACAAAACTGAGAAGTGCAAATCGAAGTCGAGAATCATAAACAAATTGAAAGAAATAAGCATAATTAGGTGAATTATCCTTTTTGGTAATAAAAAGATTAAATTGTTTTTACACCGCAATGGTAGAGTGACTGTAGAGATTAGTAAAATTCGAGTAACTGCATGCATGCATGTATGTATTGTATTTATGCATGTATCTATGTATAATATGTCTATATATGTATCTATGTATAATATGTCTAGGTATGTATGCATATTTGTATGTATAAGTATGCATGTACATATGTATGTATCATGTATGTATGTATACACAGTTTAATTACACACACTCAATCACTTGTTCACATGCTCACTCACTCGCTCACTTTCTCATACGCTCACCTGTACATCGCACACTAGCCAACTTGCCCTCTCACCCACTCTCCAACTCATCTATTCACCCGCTCACTAGCTGACTTGCTCACAAGCTTGCAGGCTCGCTCACTCACTCACATCACCTCTTCCACTCATCTATGCACTCGCTCACCATTCACCCGCTCACCCGTTCACCCGTTCACCCGCTCGCTCACTCGCTCGCTCGCTCACTCGCTCACTCACTCGCTCACTCACTCACTCACTCACTCACTCACTCACTCACTCACTCACTCACTCACTCACTCACTCACTCACTCACTCACTCACTCACTCACTCACTCACTCACTCACTCACTCACTCACTCACTCACTCACTCACTCACTCACTCACTCACTCACTCACTCACTCACTCACTCACTCACTCACTCACTCACTCACTCACTCACTCACTCACTCACTCACTCACTCACTCACTCACTCACTCACTCACTCACTCACTCACTCACTCACTCACTCACTCACTCACTCACTCACTCACTCACTTGCTCACACGCTCGCTTGCTCACTCACTCACTCATCCACTCTCGCTCACTCCTCGCTCACTTACTCACTCACTAGCTGGCTTGCTCACCTACTCTCCCACTCATCTATGCACCCGCTCACCCATTCACTCGCTCACTCGTTCATCCGAGCACACGCTCACTTACACACCCGCTCTCACTCGCCCGCTCACTCACTTAAATGGTCGATTATACTCAGCAAGAGCTTAACGTATCTGTTACATGGGATTTCATATTTCAGAGACCTCAAAGTCTGAGAATGGCTTAATCTTTTTGAAAGGAACTGATTGACTTGTCCAAAAGAGTCGACTCGACCGAGACTGTCTTCGACCGAAGCACACGCGCCGCCTTCAGCAACCACGGACTAACGTGTCCACGATATGGGCAACGCATAATTATTGCAACAACGAGGCAGACAAACGAACGCAGAAAAAGATCCCGAACTGATTTATCAGATGCTTTTATTAACTCCGACTGAGTTTCACGTGCACCTTGGTCAAGAAATGTCAAACACATTATTGTTGACACTTTCACAACAGCCGCCGCAGATGTTTCATTTAATGTGCGCTCTTAATTGAACAGCCGCGGCTGTTCGATTAAGAGCGCACATTAAATGAAACATTAAGTTGTTTGAAAATGTATCAGACACGTGCAGTAAAATAAATATTGCATAATACTGAAAAGTATCACGTTTACGTAATGATTCTCGTGGCATGTCTCCATTCCACGTGGATTTTTGCTCTCTAATACTTTAACAATTTAACGACGAGAGTGTACTAAAAGCGACTGGGAAACCAAATTAGCCTATCGTTAAAGTCGCCGAGTTCTTAGAATGTCACAGATATAATCTGGAACATTGAGGGGTTCTTAGAGGGGTTCAAGACTTTGAACCTCAAGACCAAGACCAAGACCAAGACCCAAAAAAATTACATTCAGGCCAAGACTTTCTTTCCTTAAAAAAAATTGTCAAGTCCGACTACTCGCTGTTTTAATGAAAACGTGAGCCTTTTATTTTATTCAAGCAAATAAATGCAGACTGCAGAGAATTCCGAATTCGTTTTAACAAAAGTTCTTCAAGCAGACAGACAGACAGACAGACAGACAGACAGACAGACAGACAGACAGACAGACAGACAGACAGACAGACAGACAGACAGAGATAGAGACAGACAGACAGAGACACAGACAGAGACAGAGAGAGTGTGTGTAGGTATGTGTGCTCGTCGTCCTATCTCAGTCCTAGCTGAGTCTTTCTCGACCCCCTTTCCCTACCCATCTGAAGTTCTCCAACCGAGCCATATCCAACACAGCACCACGACTCTGGAACGATCTTCCTCCCGAATTACTCAAATTTTCGGTTCCTCCAGCATCACTGCCTTTCGTCCTCCATCGTCCTCCTCCTCCTCAGGCTCCTCTGTCTATCATCCCAGGCTTTCCACTCAAAACTAAAGTCTCACCTTCTAAAGAATTCCTACTCTAACTCATCTGATCCTCCGCCTTCCAATTCTTCTCGACCTTGACGACACCCGCCTTAGCAGCTGCTCTGCCTCCAATCTTGATCTGAACCCCGCGGAAACCGGGCTCTGGCCTCCTTTTGACCATCCTTTTGAAACCCATCTGACTTGACGCAGCGCTCTTAAATAAGCTGGTGCTCTGCGCTTGGCTTTAAAGTGGCGCCTTAGAAGTTTATAGTTTGCAGTTACGATTACGATTACGATCACTGGACTGTTACAGCTTTCACTTGCGTACATTTGTATGTGTCTAGTAAAGTATGCGAAGCTTCGGTGTCCAACTGTCCATAATAGTGTAATGTAGAGGAGGACCTCATTTCCAGCTAGTAACGCCTTGAGCCGGCCATGGAAGAATTAATCCTAAGGTCCTGGATTTTGATGAGCAGCAGCCAACTACTATTGCTATTAATTAGTAATTAAACTACTCTTTGAGTAATTAAAGACTAGGCCTAATTGACCGTTTCAAAAGTAGCTTTAACTAGTATAGTTAAACAGCAAATGTTATTGTAGTTAACTACTTCACTTACCTACTTATCAACCTGTCTCCGATGTCTTCATATATTATTTCTTTCATGCTTCCCGACATTGTTTCCTAAGTTATGTTTTCGGTAACATGATAGCCGAAAAGTAGGGCCTACCTTAAGAATGTCGCATGCTGTTTTGTTTTAAGGTGAAGACTAATAAATAATTACACATCTTATCTAGCAACCCAGTTTCAATCTTACAGCACGAGCGGAAATAGTTACATCAGTAGCCACGGAAGTATGTATACAGCTACATTTTAGAATCAGCTAATGACCAGGCCTACTAATTCAACTGGTTTAAAAATAGTAAAAGAATACAGCCGTAGTTAAACTATTTTTAAAGTAGTTAGGACCCGTCACTGGTCTTGGAAAACGAGGCCAGTGTATCATCACAGGACTAGTTGTTTACATCTCAGCTTACGCCGGTATAATTAATGCTTGATGACAGTGGCGCGTGTGCTCAGAAAAACAACCTACCGAGTGTCGTTACAAGGAATCCGCTAAGCAGTCTTTAACTCGGAATCTTAAGGAACGGACCAAGCGCGCTATAGTAGGCCTATTCAGTCAAACGAGGCGCAAATTGAAAGCAGGAGAGGGAGAGAAAACTGCAAACACAAGAAGAAAATGATCTTCGTTATTACGATGATGATCATTTGAATGATGACAACGACGGTCATGATGAGGATGTATTACAGCCATTTCAGACATTAACGGCTCTCTAATGGATATCTGGATTGTGTAGGCCTATACATAATATTATATGAATGCATGTAAACTGCTCTTGCGTTACATGCGTTTATGCCGTTGAGAGGATGACCAAAATCATGACCGCAGTGACGATGACAATGACGAACAAAAAAGAAAAGAAAAAAAAGAAAAAAGAAATGAATAAAGAATATGAAGAACCAGAGGAATACGAAGTAGAAAAGAAGGAAGAGAGAATGAATGAGAGAATAAATGAAAGAAGAAGAAGAATCGAAGAAGAAGATTCGAAGATGAAAAAGAAGAAGAAGAAGAGAAGAAGATTCGTCGAAGAAAAAGATTCGATGATGAAGAAGAAGAAGAAGAAAAGAAAAAGGGAATGAATGAATTGAAGAATGAAAGAACGTAAATTAAGGAAAAAGAAGAAATCAGTAAACAAATAGTAAAGAAAGAATACTAACCTCAAGCAAAGGAAGAAATAGAAGAAGCAAAAAGAAGAACGGCGATGACGATGAAAACAAAAATAAACCTTGATTATGAAATTTCCTGAATGAGTGTCTAGATACAAGGAGGAAACAAGAAGACAAAGCAAAAGAAGCTTCCGGAATAAGATCACTCACAATAGAACAATGAAAGAACTCAAAGAACAGAAGAACCAGAAAAGTTTTTACGCTGGACCTCATCTTTCGCTCAATAAACAGAAGAAATACGAAATTGTTACAGACGCATTAAGTCGTAGACCAATCGTAATCTCGATATTTCTAAAGCGCACAAAAAAGCGAAGTCACGGAAACCAGCTTATTCACAGGCGCTTAGTCAAAACTAAATTGATAGGCAGCGGTAAAATTGGTTAAATGCTTAGCCGCTTCGGGTGACTTAATTACTTAAACTGCAGATTCAGTACAAGCCAAGATAGCGCGGAAGGTGCCACCCTGGTTCTACGGGATGAGCACCCACATGCACTCTGAGGAGAGTTGCATTAGTTGGAGAAACTTAGATATACATGTAAGTTATTCAAGTGGTCCAGCCGCTTTTTAGTGACAATAAAAATTCTTTGATTTCGCATTCATTGTTCTTGCTGGCGAAACGTTTGCGCTGTGTCTAATCCTTGGCTCGGTGGAATATATCTCTCAACCATAGGCGTAACTTAGTATTGTGACGGTGGTATCCGGTGATCTGGTGACAGTCACCACCACTTTTTGCCCTGTGATGAAATATTATGTTTGTGGTATGACAGCGTTATTTGGGTTTGGGGAGAGAGAAGGGAAGGGAAGAGGGTTGGCGGAAGGAAGGAGGGGATTGGTCAACACTACTTTATGGGGTAAAGTTAAGCCAACGGCCCTATGCCCTTCTTCTCAACAAACTGATACTAATAAATATAAATGTTTCGTTGCTGACCATTTCGTTTGTAGTCCGTCTAACTCTGTGACTTAGTCCACCAATCTCATGCTTTTCACTCGCACGGATAATTATCTTCCATCGGTAGCATAAAGAAGACAGCCAGGAATTGAGTTTTTTGCGTTTTCTCAGTAGGTGCATAATATGGCATCGCCCGAATGCAATAAATTCACTGTTTTGCACGGTGTAGCCGAGTTGACATACCACGAAGAAACGGTTTCATCGATGATGAGAATGTTTTCAACTAACGAACCGACATATTAAGGCATTGCCAGTGGCGGATCCAGAGGGGGGTGATTGGGGCGAACGCCCCCCTAAGAGTCAAAAAAATAATTTTTTTTATATTTAAAATTTAAAAATTTGATATACTATACTGCACTACAGGATAAATGCCATGTGATTATTATTACGCATGTACAGCGCCGGGCTGCAGTTTGAATATTACCTCTACACGCCCTTGCTTTAATCGTGCTCTAAACTTGATAAGTAATTTTAATTCCTTTGACCTTGGACGTCCATGAAATCGCCCCCCCGTAAAGTAAAAGTCTAGATCCGCCCCTGATTGCGGTCTGGTTAACTGGGCCTCATGATTCAGTGCCCAGATGCAGTCACAGAGTACAATGCCCGCATGGCACGTGTTTACCTTTTGGTTATGTTCTCTGTAATGTACCGCATCGACCACAAAAGTGTAAAGTGGTACTGTAGGATCGTCTACTGGGTTTTGAAATTTGCCTGCATCAATGGCAAACGTCACTGCTCACAACCTGCAGTTCCTAAAAAAGAAAGACTGGATCTTCTTGTGTTTGTTTCCCAAGTTTCCCAGTGTCTCAAAATTAGGCCTCTTATGGTGAAGATCGTTGAACTCGATTATGAATCTCATATGGATACAAAGAATACAAAATTCTTCTCTAGGCGAGTTTTTTTTAAATTTTGAATATATGCAGAGCGATGAACTCAGATCTTACCAGCAACAGCGATGTCATAGACCTATGTAGGACATAACAATAAACGAATAAATAGGTGAACCAATAAGTCAGTGAGTCACCATCAGTCTATCAGAGACGAAGTGCGGGGGTTTCTTTATAGCATACATAGCTGACTTTAGGCGTGTCAGTCAATCAGTCAGTCAGTCAGTCAGTCAGTCAGTCAGTCAGTCAGTCAGTCAGTCAGTCAGTCAGTCAGTCAGTCAGTCAGTCAGTCAGTCAGTCAGTCAGTCAGTCAGTCAGTCAGTCAGTCAGTCAGTCAGTCAGTCAGTCAGTCAGTCAGTCAGTCAGACAGACAGTCAGTCAGTCAGTCAGACAGACAGTCAGTCAGTCAGTATAAAATTAGGCAGAGTTGAACAATGAACATATACAATGAACATCAGGGCCTACTGAACTAGTATGCTAGATTAACAAAGAAGCGACACAGAACATGACAACTATTTGGATTACAGAAGTCCACAATGTCCTGATAAGGAAACACAGTCAGTATCTTATCAAACCTTCCCACCAGACGAATGCACACAAACCTAAATTCAAAGAGTAAAAGCGTAATGACTAACTTATAACGTTAATATATAAAGCGTAAGAGTTAGTTGTAAGCACTAATACGTTGATAGCACAAACTTCTTTTTCAATCCTCAACTGATGTTGATGTTACAAGTTCGTTGAATTCTCTCCACATGTTGTTCCAAAGCTTAGAATCCTAATCAGTAATCGTTGACTTACGAAATCTTACAGTATTCAATGCCGTAAGTATCTTTTTCACCGGTCTTATAGAAATTCAAATCCAAATTTAGTCCTACGAATCCATCAACTGATGAGTTTCTGTTGCAATATCTAAACAGAAATAATAGCACATGCATTTAATAAACAGCCAATTTTAAGAATGAAAGTTCTTTAAACGCAGGAGATGTACTGGGGCAAATAAATTTTAAAATATAAAGTTTTTCTTAAGTCTACTCAGTCTTTATGGAGAAGACGAATAGAACTCTGCATAAATTATTATGCAATAGGCCTATTGTAAATATAGCAGTATTAGGTTAATGGGGCGTGGTGGCTCAGTGGTAAATTCGGCGCCTTGTGACCGGAGGTTGCAGGTTCGAATCCCACTCTAGCCGCTGCGTACGGACCTTAGGCCAGTCCTTCACTCGCAATTGCTCGTGGCTCTTCGGCGTGAAAATTCCGACACAGTATCAAATGCTGTAGTCGGGAGCGCCTCTGAGTAGTAGTTGACTTCAAGAGGCGCTATAGAAATATCCGGAATAAAAAATAAATGAAAAACGATTTTAAAATAGAAGTTGGGGAATAAATTTAATTTAATCATAAGTGATGAGTCCAGCTGATTTTAAAATTTTATTTTTAATTTCTGTGACGGTTATTATCAATGATAACTGGTAGAATTTAACAACATACAATCTTGCTGGACAATTTACCTCATTAGATAAATTGCCTTCACTTTTATCCTACCACAAAATACAAGGCATGAAGATTTACTTGTGCTTGGTAAGTTTATTACGCCTGGAGTCATGTGTCAGATTCTTCATTAACATTGCTATCTATAGACTTTAAGTTGAGGCCAGAGAGGAAATATGTAGCGCAATTTGCAGACAATATAATTTTCAAAAACTTAGAACAAGCAACTGAGTCATTAGCCTAATGGTCCAAGTCGGATTCCTGTGGTACTAGACCAGTCATCGACAATGGACGAAATTTCTTTCAGTTTACAATAACAGACTGAGCTACTCCGTTAAGACAGTAAACGCTACTAACAACATGATTAGACAACATTTATAATTTATAATTTCACAATAATTCAGATTTTTAGTAAAATATCATAGATGTTAAAAACGTTTTTTTTCGTTTTTTATTTTTTTCCAGAAAACGTCGTTTTCTTCGTTTTTTTATTTTTCTTGTCGTTTTTTCCCGTTTTTTATGTAACTTTATTTATTGATTTATTTACTGTCTGTTAATGTTTTTCAGTTTCTGTTTAATTTTTTGTCTGATGTCCCTTACGTTGTCTCCGTACTTTCAAGGATCCAGCTAATTTACCTCACTATTTACGTCATCATTTTGAGAAATAAATACTTTATGAAAGACCACAGTACCAGAAATACAATTTTATAAAGTTGTTTCTAAGTTATCTAAAATACCAAAAGAAAAGGGTGCGGAATGGATTCACGTTACTTTGATACACTCAGCATTGGTTAAATTGAAATGTATTCACTGTGAGAAAGTTTACACTAAATAATCAATACCTACAAAGTTTAGTTTTTAATTGTATCAGTTTAGTCAGCATGAACTTATGTGGACATATGTTTACAATTCAAATTTGAAAAAATTTCAATATTTTTAATTTCTCAATTTCCTATTAGACCAAACCTATAAGAAATAAATGATGTTATTTAGTGTTTACTAATAAAGTTGTGTTATTTGATGATTAAATTCTGTAAACAAGGTATTTAATTTTAAATTGCAGTAGGGCCTACAAGATGCGAGAAAGTCAAATTATTTTCTTTTGTCGTTTTTTCCCCGTTTTTTCCGTTTTTTATTTTTTCGAAAAAAACGACTTTTTTTCCGTTTTTTTTATTTAGTTTCTATCGTTTTTAACGACTATGTAAAGTATTATATTAATAGTATTAAATGCGTGGGGTAGATCAAGAAATACTCCAATAGTAGACTACGCTACTAATTTCGTCGGCTGTGTATAATAAGGTAATGCTAGTTGCATACAAGTGATTACTACAACCTAACTGATTAGCATAAAAATTTGACATCCATAAAATCCCAGCAGAGTCGTTTATACACAATCTTTTAAAATATTTTTTAGAAGCAAGACAATACTAATATAGATCTATAGTTAGTACCATTTTCAGGTTCACCAGTTTTGTAAAAGGGAGTAACTTGCAATCTTCATACCTCGAAGGTTGAAAAATTTATGCCTGCGTTCCAAAGGACTAAGAACATGGGGCGTGGAGATGGTTGAATGGTAACAGGCTGAGGCTGGCACGGATATCAAAAGGACACGGCGTCGATACCCGCTAGCCCCATAAAGGTTGACTCAGTCTTTTCACTCCCTACACTACCTAGGGGTGACTAAAAGAGCAGTAGGACAGATGGGCGCCTTACAGGCTGCCTTACAGTTAAATTCGACTCCTGTTAAACTTGTTGTCATCTGTTACTACTATGTCATGGAATCTTATTACGTACTTGCCAGTTTGAATTTAATAAACGAATAATAAAAAAAATTATTATTATTACTAAGTATTAGATTGACATTATGTATGATTCATGGTGTTAGCAGCTAGCTTCAGCTTCGTAATCGTAATCGTTATCTCTAAACTTCTACAGCGCCACTCGAAGGTCAAGCGTAGAGCACCAGTCTATTCACGAGCGCTGTACATTTATAGGTGAGCAACTTGTCCTAAGTCGCTACGCAGTGGCTTGAGGCATATTCGAACGTGCGACCATCCGGTTTCAAGGCACAGAACACAACGTTGCATCACCACGTCCCAGTATTGTGGACCCATACTATTTTCACTAGTCAGTATATTCTTCTGTAGGCCTATTTCCTCTGATTCTTTCAACATGGTTTTAGTATTTATATTTACGTGTCTTACATATGGTTCCATTATGGTAGGACATATTAAGCCCATATGGCAATCATGTCGTATATATAGGCTACACATGTCTTGCATATGACATTGTAGGCCTAGTGCTTTTGTCAATTATGAGAGGCCTAGGCGTGGCCAGAGAACTAGTTCGACTCAGAGAAAGAGTTTGATAATTACGATGCTTTCCATTTGTATTTTAGTTAGGCATGTATATCTAAAATGTCTATATAGGCCTATTTAAATACATTTATAATATTTTCATTAGATTTTAAACAGGTTCTATTGGCAACGGTTAAAATAAAATTGACATATAAAGTCTATGTTTAAATTGATTATATATTTCAGCTTATTTATTACTTTGGTAATTAGAATTTAGATTTCTGCAATCGGTGAAAAGAAATCCGATACAGAGAAAATTTCTATTAGATCCATTAGGCATTTGTAAAAGTATAAACAATAAAAAAAGTTGTTACAATAAGCGTAGACACGGGGGGGGGGAGAGCAGCCGGGGCACGTCCCCCCACAATAATTGAGGAGCCCCCAAAAATCGAGACGAGAATTTCTTCAAATATTAAAATATTATGTTTCAATGTAGACAAATTTCTTCAGAAACAGAAAAACAGAGACACAGAACTGAAATAGTATCAGAAATTCACAATGAAAACAAAGATTTATTTTTATCTTCAATATCTTGATTTGCTAGTAGGCAAATACAACACCCCATTTCAGACGCATTAACCGGAAGCCTCTGCTGACTATCCAGACCAGAGGTGAAAAGGTCTTTTTCGGTTTTTGGTTATAAACAAAAACAAAAGAAAACACAAAATTTGTTTTTTTTGTTTAAAAAAAGTTAATTTCTTATTTTTGTAGAAGTTATTTTAATAAAATTGATTTAATGATTTTAATTTTCGGAAATCGCAACTGAATTAAACTGAGTTGGAGTTCTTGTTCATGCCATTTTTCATGATTTTTATGATCCGAAATAAATCCGAATATCTTAAAAACAATCAAAACAACAAAAACCATTAAAATAAAGTAAAGGAAAAAACAACGAAAACAACTTTTTCATCTTGAAAAAACTTGTTTTTTGCACCTCTGGTCCAGACCTCACCCCCAATATTTTGGACAAGTTTACGCCAGTGGTTGTTACATAAACATAAATACAAAAACAAATTATGTATTTATATCAAGTGCAACTCACTTTTATTGCTATTATTTTAATATAATCGATTGTTTTTGATCTTTTTGATGAATCAAAAATGCAGTTTGAATTTTGAAAGTTCGAAATTACAAAAATATCAGAAATGTTCTAAGTTCTAACCAATTATCATGTTATCGCAGAGATTGATTCTTCCTAATTAAAACAACATTACAACACGATAAATTTCTGAAGTTGGTCTAGTTTGGACAGAGGAACCAAAGGCTCGCTTGATTTATTAAGACAACTTTCAGACCTGGATAACAACAGCACCGAACTTTCGCCCAGAATGATGAAGCCGGTACACGAAGTTCTTACTAAATTAAAATGTCTACAGGCCTATTTTTAAGCGAGTACAACGTTCATTTATCCTAAGCTGGTAGTAGTTTCTCGTTATCTGACTTCCAATTTAGACGCGATTTGTGAGATATGTAGACCGTAGACACGCAGCTCTACACCAGATTTAAAGGATCGCACCAAGTGATTAGATTTAGTTTGTTTTATAGCCTTAGGTGGGAATGTAGAAGCGATTTGAAAGGGTGCCAGCTGAGAGAAAGATGAGTGGCCGCTGGGAGTAGAATTGCGAAGCTCGTACTGTGCACATGTTAATGAAGTTTGTCTAGCCTGCTGAAAAAATGTACTTGATCATCGGAACTTCTCAGTGCATAATTATCTAGACATCATACTACGTGTTACAGATATGCTAGAGTTCAGGGTCGGGCTTTGGGGCGAAAGACCGACCGATTTCTATTATCTACACGCAGACTTAGTTCTGAGTTGGGGATCAGTCAGCGCCAATCGATAACAGCAACTTACGTTTATGTGATAACACATTAAAAAACTTATTAACTATTACTAGCTTACTGCGTTATTCTAGCGATTTGTTCTGCTATCGACCTGTTCTGAGAGATATTTTCATGACTGTAAACGTAAATATGTTTCAGAAAATTGTTGCGCTAGAGCAACCAGGAGCGTTTTAGATTCACTACTGAAAGAATTGTGCCATTTTTTCTTGCTCTTTTCACTCTGCATTTTAACCGAAATATATGAAATCTCATCGAAAGCCGGATTTTGAAGACAACTGTAAACATAAAATTACTCATAAATAATGCTTTAGTTTGAGTGCGTGATTGGCTCAACTAGTGGTCCCATTACCTCCAACCGATAAGTAGAAATTAACGCTTCTCGAAGCAGTCAAGTAGGCCTGACTTTCTTCAAAAATTAGGCTAGCCTATATAAATTATATACTGCGAACGTGCTGTGGCCAAGATGGCCGCATGTTTAATTTTCAATCAATTAGTTGGCCACATGCAGATTTCGCTGGAAAATTTTAATTCGTTCGGACTTCTAATGTGACCTTGTATATATATATATATATACAGGGCTTTTTTTCAGCCGGAACGAGCCGGAACGGCGTTCCGGCACCTTTTTCAGCTACTAAAAAAT